>CABFOQ010014287.1:1990-25048 GCA_900660455.1 Gephyroberyx darwinii | reverse complement strand
CGCAATCACACACACACACACACACACACACACACACACACACACACACACACACACACACACACACACACACACACACACACACACACACACACACACACACACACACACACATACACACACACACATAAACACACGCATGAATACATGCGTGTTGAGTGTCTACGTGTTTGTGTGTTTGTCTTCAAGTTTGTTTGTGCATGTTTAAGTTTGTGTGCGTATATGTGTGTGTCTGTAGGTGCCAATTTGTGGGAGTGTGCAGGGTGGAGGAGCGGGAAAGGAGAGGACTGCGTGTCCCTCCGTTCATTAATACCATGTGGAGCTCTAAGCAGTGGCCGACTGCTGCCGAACTTCCTGGCTAGGATTCAGAACACAAATTAACTCACAACTAGTCTGAACTGGAATTGTGAAATGGATCTAGTAATATTTTTGTGGGTTTGAACAAAAAAACAAAAAAAACAACAACGTTTAACACCTCTACATCACGACCACAACACATGTGTAGGTAGTTTAAATGTGTTGTCAGTGTGTGTATCCATGTAGATGTGTGTGTGTGTGTGTGTGTGTGTGTGTGTGTGTGTGTGTGTGTGTGTGTGTATGTACTTGTGGCTTCAGGCCCATGTGATTGTGTGTTTTGAGTTAAATATGTCATTGTGCTCACTCCCCTGTGTCCTAACTTTGTTTTCTGTAAAATGTTTATTGTTGTATTAATGTGAGGTTTTATGACTCCCCCGTTAAGCAGAGAGGCATGTAACCCAGCTCAGGGCTCCTGGAGTCTATTGTGGACCTTGTTTGACCAAACTGATGCACATCAGAAATTGTTTACTGTACCATAGATTCAATTTGTTTTGATTGAGCGCTAACCCCTGTTCAATACTCTCAATTCATCATCAACCTCATGGCTATACAAAATCCACAAAATCAACAATGACTGATGTAACCTCGGAGCTTCAAAGCACATGGAATGAGAGTTAAGGCAAGTTCTTGATGTCTTGTGTGTGTAAGAGGCCATAAAAGATTGATTAGCTCACCTTTACGAGTGGTAGAAACGCTGAGGTGTTGAACATCGGTCAAACAGATGCCTATCCCAGCAACCTCCTCTCCTCATTGGTCCTCATCTCCCTCATCTCACTGTGCTGTGTGGTCATTGGCTGGTCATCCAATGCCGTTCTGAACTCATTGGCTGTTCGATGTGGTCTATGAATGAACAGTAGAACAGGAAATGAGCTTTCTGTCCTGCTGTGAACTTTGCTGTAAACTCACAACAGCTGCCTGGGATCTTTTACCCCCCTCCAACCACTATCCTCTACAAAGCCTCAGATCCCTCAATTCTGATCCTCCACCAACCCCAGAACACCCCCTCAGCTTAAAGCACTTCATTCTCTTTCCTCTCTTTCTGGCACCCCCAAGCAAAACATTATCAACCTATCAACTATCAACCTCGAACCCCGCCTCAACATGCCACATTGTACCTCCTCAGACCCCATTATTTTATCCCCTGCTGCTTCCTACGTTTCCCCTCAGCCTAGCCTCCCACTCTGCACTCCTAATTCCCTGCCTCCCCAGTTGAGCCCAACAGCGCCATGCAGGAGTCCAGAGGGTAACTATAAAGCATGAGGCCCATTCCAGTCAAAAGCCCCGGAGTCCGAGTGGAAATGGGCAGCCATCATTATATCTAACCTAGAGCACTGTAAAACACCTCAACTGAGCTTACTGCATTCTGCATAGTGTTTGAATGTAATATTATCTCTCTCTCTGTGTGTGTCTCTTCCTTCACCTCTCTCTGCCTACCTCACCTCTCACAATCCACCCTAAAACACTTTAACTCTGTTAAAAATGAGCTATTGGTGATATACCTTGCATTTCTGGGCCCATTTTGTTGGTCGGTGGTGTATTTTTCTTATTCCCATGGATATTCTTATTCCCATTCCCATGGATAACTGGCCAAACATTGAAACCAAACATAAATGTAGCAACTTTCTAACTGAAGTAGAAGTAGACGAGGCAGGCAAAATGAATAAAACGAAAAGGTAAATTGCCACCCTTCATCTCAAAATAACTCATAATGATATAACAGCGTATACATGTAACAGCGAGTATTCAAGGGTGGATTTTGTCACTGTCTTTATTGGGACTTGTCTCTATGTGTTTTTTTCTCCTCAGTGCCCTGGAAGGCTTGGATCTGTCGTATAACTACCTGACCTCTGTCCCCGTGTATCTGCCCCGCCCTCTCCGTCAACTGAGCCTACAACACAACACCATTAGTCACATCCCAGCCCATGCGTTCCGTCACCTGCGGCCCGGTCTAGAGGCGCTCCGTCTATCCCACAATGCCCTGGGCGATGAGGGTGTAGAGCGAGTTGCTTTCGTTGGAACTTACCGCACACTTGGTGAGCTTCTATTGGACGGCAATAGTCTGGAGGTGGTCCCTCGCTGCATTCGACAGTTTAAGAAGCTACAAGTGCTGAGACTGGACAACAATCAGATCAGGTACAACTGCAATACTCACAAAGGCAACTTATTAATAGTTAGTTATAAATAGTTAAGACAGGGATAAAGCAGAACGTTTGTTAGCCACTCATGGTATAATACCATTCTCTGTGTTACTGCAGCTCCCGTTACACTGAAGGGCTTGAGATAAGCAGTCTCAAAACTACAAGGCTCTATTTCATTAGAGTGGAAAGTTGGAATTGAAGAAATGCTAAGAAACAAAAATCCTACAATGGGAGTCTATGTTACTTCAGCTCCCTATAATTATACACCAAGACCAGCAATCACAACCTATGTCTGACCTTTAAGCCTATGAAACCAACAAAACCAGTGACTGAAGCAACAATTGTGGCACTCACAGTCTACTATATGTTTGGTATCATGGTCAACAACCAAATTCGATACTCATGCCTCAACCACAAAACTCAGCAAAACGCAATCAGCACACAATGAGAAGCGTTAACAGGCTGAAATGCTCACTGGCGACTAGCTTTCCCTGAAGTCATGTAAGAACCAATCAGAACACTATGTATGGATGAGAGAAGTCTTGCCTCCTCCCTACTCGGAAAACGAGAGCAATTAGAGCTCCGCGAGTGTAATCTCAGACTAATCGCCCAATCACAGAGCTAGCATTGGCAAGATGCCCAGAAATGCTCATATTGTACATAATGTTTCCAAATTCACAAATGCTCCTGCTTGAGACTACATTGATCAAAGGCAGTTTGTATGTTGTGTGTTGCAGGTTGGTGCGACAGTGGGGAGTGTGCCACCCTCATAATTCTGGCTCCAGCCTGGCCTCGGTCCACCTGGAAAACAACCTGCTAGAGGTGGAGAAGATTCCCCCAACGGCCTTCACCTGTCTCACTGACCCCCAGGGACTGGTCCTCCAGCCACAACAGGGGCACACACAGGACCAGTAGGCCCCACAGATAGATACACAGACACACACAGTATACACACATACGCATCATCACATACGCTACACAGCCTTGTCTTTCTTTCTCCATACAATCTTTCAGGGACTTCTCTATTTTCTATCTGTCTTCTTCATTTACTACTATATCACATTTCTCTCATATGTGTACTGTTGCCTTCCGAAGGCCAGGCAGGGTTTGCAGGGAAATTGCTTCGTCATGTAGTCTGCGTTGTGAATCAAAGCTATCATTTAAACATCCCATTAACATTCCTGTTTTTTTTACTTAATCCGTCTCATTGTGAAAATGACTATCATGTTTTTTTTATGTATTAAAGCAAATGTGTAATTTACACCATAATGGAACTGATGTTTATATAAAAATGCTCTTGGGGTTGAAAGAGGATAATAAATGGGTGGATAATAAATGGAATCCTGAGCTGCTCAAAATACTATTTTTACTTTTGGTCTCATCATTTAGGAATGAGATTTTTGGAGATTTTGAGAATATGAAGACTGAACTGGATTAACCCGAGTCTATAATCTAAGTCTAGGACTGGCGTGGGTATATTAGAGAAACAGTGGGTCTGAATGTGTGGAAATAAAGTGGGGGGTATGTGAATGTGACGGGGGTGTGGGGGGTCATGAGACGGTCAAGTCTTGAGGGCATAGCTGAAGGGTCTTTACAAAATCACTAAGAGAGTGAAAATGTCTGGTGACACAGTGGGAACCTAAAGGGGCCGTTGGGAAAGAAAATATAAACATCACACAGGTTCCCTATCACCAGATGAGCCCGAACATAAACATCCATCACCAGACGTTCAGCAGAAATACATTGGGTTACCCCTGCCAGGGGGCCCAGTCCGGGCCTCCGAACTTGTGAAGGTGACGTCAGTCGCTGTAGCATTAGGTGTGTGTGTGTGCGGGGGTGCATGTATGTATGTCAGAGGAGTGGAGTAGCAGTGAGAAGATGTGAGTGTGATTATTTGGATTAGTGGCAGGGGGGACTTTTAAGTTCTTTCATATTGCGATTTTGGCTTTGAAGAAATATTTAACTGCACATATGCAAGAAAAACTAAATACAATACACTGAGGGATCTGTTATTTATTATTTATATTATTATAGTAAGTATGCATCCCCTACTTGTACAAATAGCACTACAACACTGATTCAGGGACACAGAGTGATGGAGTAATGTCGTGATTGTTCTTAGAAAGGAGAGGAAAGCTGTGGCTTGAAGAGAGAAAGGGGAGAGGAGAGGAGAGGAGAGGAGAGGAGAAGAGAGGAGAAGAGATGAGATTAAAAGTTGAAGGGGGGAAAGCAGAGATTGGAGCGTGTTCAGAGCTCTTCCCCTCTGGGAACTGAAGCCACAGGAGCTCTGGTGTCCTGCCAGCCTTCTTGACAAAATGAGTTGACGGATCTCAATGTTCTCTCTGTCTCTTTCTCCCTCTGTACATCCGTCCCCACTCTCTCTCTCCGCCAGTCTCTCCTGCTGCTTCGCCCTCTCCCACTCTCTTTGTTTCTCTCTGCCTCTAGCTGTTCTGTTGCTCAACAGTTCAGTGAAAAAAAAAAACAATGCACCATTCTTCTGCCTCGGCTGTACCCCTTCAGAGATCTGTGATGTGAGTGAGATGCTCGTGTGAGCCGTGCCTATGAATGTGTGTGTGCTTGTGTTTGTGTGTTCATGTGTGTGTGTTTGTGTGTGTGTGTGTGTGTGTGTGTGTGTGCCAGTGCATGAAAGACTATCTGATGTATAGTGGTCCAATTCCTTTTAGACAATCTTGGTGAAAACACAGCCAGTTGGAAAAAAATAGACCCTCTGCGCTCTCTTTTATTGTTCTGTATGGATCAATAGCTCCATTAGAAGCAATCGCAATCCCTTTATTCCTCTCATCCTGATTTATTACTAATAATTCTGTTGGGAAACATACATTAGTAACATGCCGTCACAGCATTTCACTTGGAATAAGACAGATCAGCAAAATGATAACATGTAGAATTGTACTGAGTGTATGAAGTTTTCATTTACAGGCAATGCACTTGCTGTGTTGACTAGCATGTATAGGGTTTCAGCAGAGAGACAGTGTTGCTCAGCAGAAGGTCCCCTACAGACGCTAGAGTTACAAACGCACTGAGAGACGGGGGGAGAAAATGCATGGGTATAAAGAGGGAGAGACAGGGGGGGAAGATTTACAAGGTCATGAGCACTATACATGTATGGTCTGAATATGTAGTATGAACAGAGAAACTTACTTTTCACTCTCTCTGCTTGGGCATGTAATCACATGTTAGATTTCTCCTTTCAGTCTTGTGCATGTGGTGCAGTCACTATTCTATATAATTGTACAGTCATTTTGCAGACAGCACATTACTGTCTAAGAAACCACACGTCCACATTTACACTCCTGGCCCTGCACATACAGGCAAAAAACTCACAGGATCCAACTGTAGTACGTCTCTTCTGTCTTTGCAGATTCCCTTCTTTGTCTCTGTTGTTGTTCACAGATGGGTGCTCCGGCTTTGAACTTCGATCCAAACACTTTCCCTTCTGCAGTCTGTCACTTGGGGTATTTTAAAATTTGACTGGCCTGCCACTTCAGCTTCATCCATCATCCTACGTGTGACATGCCTAAACTGTTCAACTGATGCACCATCACGGCAAACAGATGTTTCATGTCCCAAAGAACAGGCCAAGCTAGACCACGTTTCTTAAAGCTTGACCTGACAGAGGCGCTTTTCTTCCCCCATGCTCCGTCTGTTCTACCCGGCGACAGCAGCTTCCTGTGTTTGTTATTGGATGTGGAGGGGAGCACTGGCTGATAAAATAAAAAGCACCAGTACACACACAGAGCAAGGCAGCCAAAGAATTCCTGTGACTTCCTAAGAAAGGAAGAGAGTTGTGAAGGTGAGCAAAGAAGAAAGAGGGTGGCTATGGGTGAAAGTGTGAGGACAGCTTCTTTGCTAAAACATGGGGTTGGGTGCCAGTAGTAAGGGTCAACTATTTGAGGTCCAGAATGTGCTTACTACAGTGTGTAGGAGAACTGGGCAGTATGCTCTAACCCCTCGGCCATCGACATGGTCATCCTTGACAGCCAGCAACAGTGATGAGTATGGGCTGAAATCCAACTCAAATTTACAGTACATTCAAAAAGCACCTAAAAAAAAAGAAAGAAAGAAACAAAAACGCGGGCCAATAATATTCTCCTGCACAGACAGGCACAAACAGTTAAGCAGCACCCACCCACACACTAACGAATGGGTATACCAATCTCTGGAGACCCTTACTTTAGGTTGAACACACGTAGGGCAAAAGGACTTTAATTTGAATGCCAAGCCCTCTAGCTACAAACCAACACCATAATCAACCTAACCACAGAGAGAGAGACAGACAGACAGAGAGAGACAGGAAGACAGAGAATAAAAGAAAGAGAGACAGAGACAGACTGAGAGAAAAGAATATACAAAATGAGAGAGAGAAGCAGAAGAGAGGAGGAATGTTATCTCCAAAGGCTTTTATCAAAACTATGTCCCCTGCCAACCCCCCTGGAGGGCATTGATCTGGTCTGCATGCCTTCACCACCAGTGAGAATTACGCACACTTGGAAACAAGATTTATAACAGAAAAGGGGGAACAGGCAGGAATGTCAGCCTCTGGTTGTATTGATAAGGATGACGATGATGACCGTCAGACACTCAATGGGCTGGGGGGAGAAAAGCTTTATGGATTATGTGTAGATAAACTGCAAACGTCTGTGTGGCCAACTTTGTACTTGGTTGAAAAAAGTTCCCAGATGGTGGCTTGCCGAGCTCACTGCCTTGCCCTGGCTGCTGGCACTACCCAGAGGAAATCAAAGGAGCAGTGAGAAAACACCCCATCCTGCCAAAGACAAAATTTAATACAAAACCGTGAGACGAGACAAAATCATAAGTTTCATAATCACAGCCTCAACAATACGTTATTGCCACCATGTTCCAAAATTAAAATACATTGTCGGTGGAGGTCTGTGGCATCTCCGTATTCTCTCCCAGTACTAATCAGAGGGCCCAGTATAGGATTTATTGGATGTTGTTATTCAGTGAAGTATGGGTAAATTATGACTTCCAGTTGACGATCACCATCAGGCAAACAAACACCAATATAAACCCTATCCTCATAGAACATACAAGAGTTTGATACTAATTTCTAGAGAAAAGGGGTCCTGAAAATAACATATTTAACATATTATAGAGAGATAGATACTTTATTGATCCCGGGGATCAATGGGTTGCAGCAGCATAACACTATCAAAAATGCACAAGTACAAAGGCAAGGTACAAAATACAAAATACAAAAAACAAAGGCCTAAAAAACTAAATACTAAAAAAAACAAAAAAGTAAAACAAAAAAAACAACTATCACTTACCAGTGCCAGGCGTATTTTGTGCCTCTCGTTATTGTAAGGTTCCATAATATTAGGCTTGGTTTGGTTCCCCATGGTGATGTAGAGAGTAATTGCACTGTGGTGAAGTCAGAAGCGTTTCAGACAAAGCTGTGTTTTAACTTGTGATGCACTGTTAAGTTGTCAATTAAGCTGTCAGTAGCAATTAAACATGTGACAATTACAGACCTCAGGCACATGGCTCACATACGTCAGATAAAATATATCAGGAAGCTCAGATGACATTTTTCTTCTTCTTCCTCCTGCTATTGTTGTTATTATTATTATTTGTGTTGTTATTATTTTGTTGGTGGACATGTATTTTGACATGCTCTCCACACATTGTATTGATCCTGAAGTGTGGAGGCTGATGGGCTGATGGTTTAGAGGAACACTCCTCATTCAAGATCAAGACTTTGGAAGACTCTTTGTTGCTACCTGTCATCTTTAAATGCAGCTATTTATTAGTAACTTAACGAAACTCAATAGTAAGTTTATAGCAGTTTATTTTAGGTTTTATACCATTACTATATTTTTTCCTATAATATTCTCATATTTTCTGTGATATTTGTGTAGTTTCCCTCTAAAGGTTATGTGGGATTGCTATAATATGTCAGTACTATATATACTAGTATAATAGTAATACGGTACGGTAATATGGTAATTACGGTAGCCCTACGCTTTTTGGTCTCTCTCTCTCTCTCTCTCTCTCTCTCTCTCTCTCACCCCTCCCTCCATGTGCGTCCCAAAAGGGGAGAAAGGAGGCTGGCTTGTAAACTTTATGGGCTCGACCCCCCCGGCTCTCAGTCATTTCCTTGGTTTGGACTAAAGCGAGCACACACTGCCCTGGCACGGTTCGCAGTGGCACTCAACTGGTAAAGGAGCTAGGGCTGGATGTCACAGGACCACAGGGAAATACCGCAATAATCCCTAAATGTGATGAAAATATAGATTTTTTTAAATCTCAAGGATAATCTGACGTCCAGAAGGAGAAAGCACACTTCAGCCTATTTTGGGGAATTTGGAATTCATATTTTATTTCTGTCCAAAAGGTAGGGGAGATGGGTTGTTTTATTTTATATGCTATCTAATATATTAGAGTAGGCCTGGTGATACTTTTTTATTTTATTTTCTTAAAAGTTAATTTAGTTTAATTTAATTTCCCCTAAAAAAGAACTATAGTAATCCTATTGTGAATTATTTGAGTATAATACTATAGGCTGTCACTATAAATTACATGTAATGTCCTATAGAAATATTCTAGGAATATTTTAGTGATGCCATAGAAGATAAAACATACCATAACGCATGATAAAGTAACTAAAGTAACCACAGACATACTAGAAGTCCCGATAGGAATATTATAGGAATATTATAGTGATATTTCATTACGGTTTGCTTCTTCTTCTTTCTGCTGTCAAATTGCATATTTTCAGTTAAAGTTGTTTTATTGTTTACACAAACAGTTTAGACCGTTTATTATATGTGTATCTCATTTTCACTTGTTTTTCAAGAGAAGGGGATTCAATAACGTTAGCTGTGGCCAAATTGAATCTAACCTGTTGCTCCGTTTGGTGCATGGTGCATTTCATGCTGTAAATTATAGTTCAGCTATTACTCCGGTTTACCAGTAGATGGCGCAAGGCATCTCCAAAGACGGTTCAATTAGAGCAATGAGCAATCATAAGAGGATGGGATATTAAACAAAGCTTTGCTATCCAATCATTTTACCCTAAAATCATCACACTGTTATTCTCCCACCAAGCTCTGAATGTAATGCATGCCATTTATAGTTGGTATTTTTACATCCATCCCTGCATCATCATTTGGGGAGAATAATTATAGTGAAACAGGCCAATCAAGTCAACCCATGCTGGAACATAGGCCTACACCACCCTCAAATTCAGAGACTGTATACACACAGTGTTCAGATTTAAATGTGTTGAAAGAATTGTGGCATGAGAAACTGTATTTGGCACTGAGATTATTATAGCTTGATAATAAGTGTGATTCTCTTTCTTCCTCCCTGTTTTATCTCCTCGTAAAAAATCACACACAGAGAATCACACAAATCCTTTGCGTAAGGACTTTTTTCCTCTGTGGCCCCATTCCATCTCGTGTTGATGACCTCATGTCCAGCAATGGTTAACTACCATGTATGAGCCACATACAGGAACTCCGTTTATACCAGTGTATTTGACAGTGAGTCACTATACAAAGACAGAGCAAACACTGTAGCCTACTGGGGACTCAATCAGACAGACAAATTATGGCCTGTCTGTCTGTCTATTTGCCAACCTGTAGGCCTACTACACTACACCTGCCAGTTTGTGTGTTCTGTTAGTCTTCTTCCTATTTGTCCATCCACTTGTCTGCTTCAGCATCCGCCCAAATGTTTTTTTTTGTCTTCAATTTTTTAATCTACTTTTCTGCCTGGAGTCTGGACTCACAATTTCCTGGTCCCTTAATACTCCCCCCTGCAGAGGACCCTGTTCTGTAGCACCTTATGGATCATTTCCAACACCACTCATCATGGGTGATGTAGATCAGTGCTTGAGTTTGCAATAGTTTTGCAAATCAGTTCAAGGTTAGAGTCGAGAACATGTCTCATATTGTTAAGTAGAGCAATTTCACATTCTCCAACTATGTGTAGGAGCCATTTTTTGGCCATAAAATATGGTAGTGATAATAGTTCCATAACTGGTGTGGTAACTGTTGTTTACAGGATCTATTCGTAGCATCAGCCCACTGCATGTCTGTCACTAGCCTTGGACTATTCCAAATACCCGTGTCGTCGTCAAGACTGAATAAGGCTCATCTGCCCACAGACGTGGATCTAGGGCCAGTTGTCCATCTGCTGTCGACTGTATATGGCCTTTTAGTTCTGTCTCTCTCTGCTCTCTGCTCTGCTCTGGTAAGGCCTAATCGCTGCAGTGTTGAGCGGTGTGCCACCACATCCAAGCTTGGCGGCAACAGTGAAGCTGCCAAACAGTTCCTTTTTTTAGGGATAGCAGTCACCAAATTACAGCTGCTGGTGCAGTTAACTCCACCCGAGCACTCCTACTGGACCCGCCTAGCACTAACAGCCAGGGAAGAGTGTGTGGCTGTATTGTATGTGTATTTAGGTTGTGCGTATGCCTGTCTGTCTGCGTGTGTGTGCATTCATGTGTGTGGAAGGAAGGAGGCATGACATAAGGAAATGAGGGAGGTCGGGAAGATGAGCCAAGAAAGAGAAGATAGGTGATAGTTTGATCCACTACACTGAACTGTTGCAGAATGGTAACAGACTTCAGAATGGATTGTGAGATCCTTAATATGCTTACATACAGACAGTTGGCATATATGTGTGTATGTGTGTGTGTTTGTGAGTTTCATTTAAGTGTTGTTTAAGGTTTTATGGGTCTGGTCCTGATAAAATGTGATGGGCGGAAAAAATATTAAACATATGCTGAAAACAAAGAAATATCCCATGGAGTGCTTCCAGTCAAAATTAGATTTATTCACTGCAACACAATACTGAGCCATGTCAAATACTCAGTCAGCATTGTCTTCAGTTTGAGCCTCCATATGATGTTAATCAGTACTGAGTGTTGACGTGGCGGGTGCCAATACAGCTGTGTTCTGGCGCCAGCTGGCACTATGATAAACTCTCAGCCCCACCTTACAATGCTCAGACAACTGCCAACGCAGTCAGAGGAGCCGGGCTGATGGGTTCATGAAAGATGAATCATCCAAATCATCCAGATCATCCAATCATCCAGATTGAGGAAAATTGTAAATAAATGATGCAATTGATTTCACTCTGCGTTCAAATGAGCAGCTTCGTTTCGTGAACACAGAGATAAAATCAGACAGTGGTTTATATGTCTGTATTTTTATGATTCATCAGTACAGCTGAATGGGTTTTGAAACATCCACTTTTTGAGGGTTTGAGGGAGTAAGCATAGAAAAGAATAGAATAGAATAGAATGTACTCACAGCAGCGTTCTCAGACCAGAACAGAACAGTAGTGCCCATTAAGTTGTATAAAGGCAAGGTTATGAGTCTAAGAAGTTTGACGGTTTTATTGTCATAATGAAACTAAATCCTCTCCGAAGATATTGTTTTTCTTTTCTTTTGACTGTGGTCGGGGGAGACCAAACATTTTTGTAGCTGTGTGTAGAATCTTGAGGAGAAGATTATTGTTGGCATCACAGTGAGAATATATGTTGGTTTAGCTTGACAAGGGCGAAGGCTGCCTAGTGAGAACTCCGGTGACATCAAAGTAATTGCGGTGGATAGGAGGGCTGACATGTTACCGCCACTTGATGGATAGTGCATATAGGAAATGCAAAGATAATCTCAGACAGGGGGTGTGGGAAACTCAAACAACCACACATTTGTAGGGCATACAGCTCACCAGATGGTGCTTGCAAAGATACCTCCATCTTTTATTGTCAGTCAGCATCCGTCCGTCCATCCATCCATCCATCCATCCATCCATCCATCCATCCATCCATCCACTGTTCCTTCCTTAATCCTCCTCCTCCTTTCTAATCCAATAGTAAAGCAACGGAATTCACCTCTTCATAAAAGTCTGTCTATTGTCATGGTTACCTGTTTTGACAGCTTAAGGTTCAAACAGTCAAATGGTGTGTGTGTGTGTGTGTGTGTGTGTGTGCGTTTATGTGTTTATATGTTTATATGAATTCACACACCACAGACAGGGAAATTCCTCCTCTCCCTTCTCCTCACCTCTCATTTGTTTAATTGAAGGAAAATAGTCACGCTGGCGGGGAGAAGCGAAGCGTCCATCCCATAAAACGTTAAGATGGCGGTTTGTTTATCATCACGTCTGCAACGTTGTATCTACAATGTTAGTGGGTGTGGATTAGAAACCTTATCATTATCATTGTCATCATCAAGTTAAGACATCATCTCTCACACCCACCGCTCACACTACTCACACATCTCTCTTTCTCTCTGTCGTGCTTAATAAATGAATCGCGTGTCATGGCCTGGAGTGCGTTATTGCTTTTATAAAACAGTTATAAAACAGTAAATTCTATATAATACCATAACATAATGTACCATAATGTACTTTACAAAAATGCCATATTGCGACAAAGTAGTCCCAAGCAATGACCAGAGTTGATCTCCGACCTTATAGAATGTTGCAGTTTTTCCCCATTAGTTGGAACGACCAAGAGGCCGTTGCCATGGTAAGCGTGGTATGTTGGATATATACCACGACTCTCGACCAATTGGTAGGCTGGACTCCATCTACCCGTTTTATAATTGTTTTTCTAGCCTTGTCTCTTTTTCCTTGTGTGTCCCATTCTCTCTAGTCTCCCCCCACACACTCCACCACGCCTCTAACAAACACAATGAGTAAAATGGAAATAGCCATCCATCCATTTTATCTCTTGGAGAGTCATAGCTGTAACGATTACGATTGAAGCCTTGGGTTTGTTTTCATCTCAGACCGGATGTTTGGCGGTTAACAGTTTAAGAACAGAGGAATTCATATATACACCAGAGCCAGATAAGGTGGTTATTACAGGCTGAATGGCTGCTTGATTGTGGGATGTAGTTTAGTCTTATCGCCATGTTGTGTTTACAGCAGCTTTACTCTTCATTCCTGTGTGATGATAGACTGTACTTGGTGCTGACTCCCTTCCTTTCTCACCCATCATCTCCAACACCTCTCTCTAGCTCTCCATCGTCTATACAAGCTCTACGAATGGCTTTGGTTTGAGAGAAATGAGAAGTGGCTCTTTGGATTTTCTCCACAGCTTTATGAGATATACTTGCTATATCCACTATACCAGCTGTACAGCTCAGCTGGCAGCAAGTATAGCTATATAAATAAGTCTGTATGTGTTTTCTGTTTGTTTTCCAGCTCATGTGTCTTTGTGTGTTGCGTGTAATTGTGTGATGCTGACTATATGTACCCTAGCTGTCCCTTTGGCTGCATTCCTCTGGCCAGGCCAAAGCCAGTGGTGTTTTTTCTGCAGAATGGTATAATTTTGCAGCTATTTTTATGGCAGGAAAAAAGACTGCAGAGGCCAGTTTTCATGGTTCCTGGGCAGGTCCACATCATGCACAGACCCTTTGTTTCCCAGATTTCTATGTCTTTAAATAATGATTTTCTTTCTTTGAATGCAGCAGATTGAACATGAAGAATTCTCTCATACACTTTGGATGTCTGGAAACATTTATTTTGACTTTTCAGATACTGCAAATGTTTGCCCAACATTCTTATGTGTTTACTTACTGTACGTCTCATGAAGTCAAGACTCAATGTTCCTGTGTGTATTTGAGGTTGTGGATGTGGTTAATGTTAAGTGTTGAATGGATGAGCGTGTACATAGTTTATTTAACTTGCCCAGCCACAATGTTTATCCAACACCCAGAAACATATAAAATGAGATGTATATACTCTCTACACCTGGTTTTCTTTTTCTTTCAACTAAAAGTAGAGTGTTCTTGTGGCACTTCCTTTGTAATTTGGAGACTTAGGGTCAGTGTCAGTCTTTTATAAAAGGGTGGAATGAGAAGCATCATTCCCACATTAAAAGCCCATGAAAGAGCTTCAAAGTCTCCATTATTGCAGTCTGTCTTAAACCCTTGAAAGCCATGTGAACGTTCGATGCCACCATGGCAAATAAGGCAGGATAGCCAGGGAAAAGATCATGCTAGTGTTTGAATGCTGTGCCATGTTGAACAGTCACATATGCAAACACAGACACACAAGAAGCAGACACACACACACACAAAGATGTTGAGTGCATGTTCCAAGTGTGGGGGAAAGATATAAGGAAGAGGGACACTCTGAAGACGCAACTGGATTTCCACTGGATATACAGAATCCAGAGACTGGGATCTCAAGACATCTGGACTGAATGGCCTGCATCACTTTCCTTTTCTTTCTTTCTCCCTCTCTCTCTTTTAAGTTATGGATCTCTCTCTGACCTCATCACTTTTCTCGCTTCATATCATACGTCCTCTCGTATCCCCTTTCTCTCCCCTTTTCCCTCACCTCATCTGTCTCTCTGATGATGCTGAAAGCCAGAAGCTGGTTCCCTGCTGCTCCTAATAAAAAAAACCTGATCGTGTTGAGATAGGAGCCATACATTTCTCTGGAAAGCCCATTTGCTTGCTGGCTTTCAGGCTTTACAGGCCTCTGTAGGATTAGGAAGATGAGGATCAGACAGGGATTAAAATGACAAGGTTAGAGATTAGGGTTTGAGGTTACTCCAGAGTCTGCTGTAGGACCGTAGTCTTTACTTCATAGGATTATTCTCAGGTTAAGGGTCATTATTTGCTACTGTTGGCCAGGTCATAATTTGTTATTCTAGGAATGAGTTTTTTAGGTGGGACTGGTGGCTGCGCTGTAGAGTTTTGTGTGTGTAGTTAGGCCAGTGCAGGCAGGGTGAAAGAAACACACACACACACACACACACACACCCACCCACAAAGAGGCTGCATGCACACACGCAGATTTCTGGTGACCTCAACTAGCAGTATATGCACAGCTATGACATCATGGAGTCTGCGTCTCTTGACATGCATACAGACACACACACACAGGCACATGCCAACATACACACACACACACATCCGCACCCAAACATATGCACATGCACACACACACACCCAGTTTCCCCTCTAAATGAATGGTTGCTTTGTTTGACTACTAGTTTCTGCGATTAAAGTTTTCCACCACTGAGGTGCTGTCTTCCACACTATCTGATTGGCCAGTAAGAAGTGGCTTGCTCTCTTGGGAATCTACTTGGTGTGCAGGAAGCAGACAGTGACGTTTTGTCACAGTGGTTTAAGTGATTTTCATTCCCAGAGTTGATTCCTGGCAAGTCTAGCAGGGGCGGTGAGTCCTTTTCTCCTTAGCAGCCTCCAACTATAAGTCTGTCTGTATTCTCCTTCAAGGTGTGGCATTGGAATTGAGGATGGATAGACCATTTGCATGGTATCTTTATGATCTATTCTATATGCCTACATGTATATGAATGGATATATTTTGTTTGTTTTTGTTTTGTTCATTTTACAATATCACAGACATACAGTATTTGTATTTACAGCAGTTGCCATGTGTATGTCTTTGTGTGTGCAGTGAAAGTGATACTGTTTTCCCTCCCTCTGCTGTTCCCAGGTGTGTAAGTCCAAGATGTTGCCCCATTGCTCCCTCCTGCTGTTGCTATGCCTGGCTCGACTGCAGTTCTCATCCTCAGCCGTGCCCTTTGAGCAGAGAGGCTTCTGGGATTTTGCCATGGACAGTATGGACGGCGGTGGGATGACAACGATGATGAGGGATGAGGAGGAAGGCTCAGCCGTAGAGGATCTCCCCCCACCTGAAGTACACATCTGCCCCTTCGGCTGCCACTGTCAGCTCAGAGTTGTCCAGTGTTCAGACTTAGGTCAGTGTGTGTGTGTGCGTGCATGTGTGTGTGTGTGAAAGAGAGAAAGACGTGCATGCGTATGTTGCATTATCATTATTTCTAACTGCATGTCAGCAGATTCATTCTGTGTGAAGTAGAGAGTATTGAGTCTGGTCTAATAGGATCGAGACTTGCGTGACTTTCATAGGCCAGAGACAGAAGGCCCCCTTGGTGTATTATCTAAAAGAGGAATTTCTTCTAGGGATCAAGTTGGTGTATTTTGACAAGGAAAGGCATCTCTTTGAGGGATCTTGTGTTCCTGACTGTGTGTAGAGACTGGGTGGGAAAGGAAGAGAAATGGGGAATAGAAAAAATGGAGAGATGGAGAAAAAGGAGAAAAGAGCTGAGGGAATGAGAGAGAAAGAGCAAATGAGAGAGAACCCAAGGGATTAAGAGAGGGAAGGAGGAAGTTAGAGGAGGGCAGAGAAAAAGATGCAGAGTTAATGGAAGAAGAAAAGAAACACTTTGATGGGAGGACATGAAAAGTTTGTAATTTCCTTGCTGTCTTTAAGGAGCTGCTTCATGTTGTTCTTGGGACGTGTACAGGATGTTTGACGGAAACCCAGAAGAGGAGGGGAGGATGGAAGGAAAAATGAGTTTGTTTGGGGGGATGGAGGAGTGGGTTCAGAAGGAATGGAGTGATAGAGTTTGAGAAGAGGGATAAAAGCCATGTGTTTATGTACATATCTAGATTGGGATGTGGGGTTTAGGGATATTCAATGTTATGAGTGAAGCTGGAAGGGGAGAAAGTTCATCAAAATGAGTAAGTATGTGTGAAGTGCGAATTGGTATTTTCTAGATTGAGTGTTTTACGAGGTGCTGCGTGCTATAATCAAGGAGTCATATAAGCCACCCACTCACCCACTCACACTGTGTGCATGCAGTTCTCACACACATTCATGTACGCAGGTGCATGCATCTGCACACACGCAGATATTATGATATTATGAGTGTATGCTGGAGTCCTTACAGAACCCATAGAAACTGCATACAGTAGTATTTAAAGCAATAAGGATTCCTCATATTATATTGGCTATAACTCCAATAAGCTGTCTGTGTTTAGACATGATGGTTTTGTTGAATCATCATTTTACAAGCGCTTTCTATATTTCCTGTCCTTCAACAGTGGGTAAATGTGGAAGCGTATAATTTGCAAAATGTCAGTGCTTATTTAGAACAGATGTATTTTGACTGTGGCGTCTGTCTCCTCTCAGTGTGCATCCCCAGCGTTATGTCAAGTATTTGTGTTGAGGGGCCACTGGAGTTTAAGGGGGTGCTAGTTTTCTCAGGCAGCGGTAAAAACGTGGAGATTTGTGGCAGAGCTGGGTGAAGCGTCATGGTTTGGGGTTTAGGGGTTTCCGGTTGAGAGGATTTAGTTCTCGATCAGGGTGTTGGTGAAAGCTTTGTCGGGTTTGTTTATTAGTGTTGTGTCTGTTAAGGGTGACGTAGGCGGACTAATTTGAGGGATTTCAGCTGACAGGATACATATCAAAAGCTACAGGTGGTCACTAGAAGGTAAATATTTCTCACCACATGACTCCACCTGATGACATTCTGTAGTCATGTTACTCTCATTGCAGCTGTATTTGAGAAAGGTAACTCATACACCATGCAATCTACTTTGAAATATATTATGATGGAGGCTGAACATTTATCTTTTCACCCAGCACTATAATATCTTTGTATCTTGCTATTTCTTTCATCCTAGCTCCAAGCCACCTCAGCTACTGTACCAAGGCCATCTTAACTGAGTGGAAGTGGTTTGAACAGAATGTCAGAGAGAGGTGGTGAGGGTTTGTTCCTGCGTGGTGACATGGAGGGTGTGGCACAGTACAGCCAAAGCCATATATCTAAACTTAACTCTAGATAGACAGCTAGAGTCCTCTGGGTCAGATGTGGTCAGTGGCTGACTGGATCCCAGTGGGACAGCTGGCGCTCTCTCTCTGGCAGGTCGGGTTAAATCATGGTTGTGGTCCAGATGAGGTCGGGATTCACTTACCCTGGTCTGTCTGCGCCACTGGCCACATCTTACACACTCATACACATGACTCTGTGATGTGGTCTTGTTAATGATCAGTGGTTGTCCAGTTGGTGTATGTGCTGAATCATTTTTCCAGAGGCATCCCTGGACGGGATGCAGGTATATGCTTAATGCTATCTACTTGCTTGTTCCCCTCTCCCGGCCTTTATGTCATTATGTTTGCTTGGTTACCAATGGTCACGGTCAATTATATCAAAGTTTTTCTCAGTGTATCTCTCGCAGCACTTGCTTGTCAGTGATGTTATTAAAACCAAATGTTTAATACTTGTTAGAAGGTATTTCTGTCTCTTGAAAGCCAAAATTAAAACATCCATGTTCCCATTGAAATGGCAACTTCACCACTCAGTATTCCTCTGTTTGACTGTGTGTGTGTGTGTGCTTCTGTGTGTGTGTGTGTGTGTGAGAGAGAAAGAGTTTGTGTGTGTGTGAGTGTGTGTCAATGACTCACCAGTAATTTACTGTATACGTGCTTGCTTTGACTTCTGTATTTGACCTCCATGACAGCCTTTATTTCTAAAATAACAGAGGTGGAACCCCAGAGTGCTCATTTGACATTGTGTGGGACTGTGTGACTGTGTGTTACATTTTTAGGTCTGATGGAGGTTTTAGAATACGCAGCAACTATTTATTTTCCTCGGTCTAGGTCTGACTAAGATGTCTGAAGAACGTTCCTATTGAAAATAAACGGTCTTTTAGGGTGTTGGTTCATGATCGCCCATGGAAATATTTAATAGAGTATGACTTCCCTCTGTGTTTCCATTTGTCTGCAGGTCTGACTGAGGTTCCTAAGAACATCCCTTCAGACACCAAGTTCCTGGACCTGCAGAACAACCGCATCACTGAGCTCAAGGAGAATGACTTCAAAGGCCTGTCTAACCTATATGTAAGAGATTTACACAGCTCTGGTAACATTCACAACGTCCCCCTCAGCAACGGCTCAGCAACTCTGGTGGATGGAGCTCAGCTCAGCTTGCATTGGCTCGAGTAGTGTGAAACGTCATTATGCCCCTCCATTTCCTGAGGCCTTGAAAGGTCTCCACTCTTTGCAGTTTTTCATTTTCTTTCTTTTCCTCTCTCTGCCACCCTTCTCTCTGAGAACTTTAATTATATTAAATTTTGCGCCAACAGCCAAATGGGAATATTCAAGCTCACATCCTCTCCACCTCTTACTCGAAAGGCTATGCTCACTCTTGACCTGTATTCAAGAGCACTGACCAAGAGCAATATTGAGCCTGGCAGAGGAGGAAACTCCTGACATGACATTATACAATAGCATCTCTATTAAGGCCTGTTTACTTCTGCCTCCACCAGTCTCCGTCTGTCAGCAAGGGCAGGTGGAGAGTCAGTCTAGTCTGCTAGGTGATGGGCTGCTGGGAACTATAACTGGATCTGTGTAATTCAGTCAGACACACCCAAGAGAGAGAGAGACAGAAGAAACACACACAAGCTCTTGTTGACTGTTTGTGGCTTTCTTTTTCAGCTTTCTTTTTTCTCTCTCTCTTTCTGATCCTCTGGGAGCTGCTGATGTTGGTTTTTTTTACAGATCAAATAAAATGGGTGCTGAAGTTTATCTTTCTCCATGTTCCTGGCCCTGTCTGGTTACTGTTTTTTTTTTCTCAGGCCCTGTCTCTGGTGAATAACAAGATCTCCAAAGTCCACCCCAGAGCCTTTGTCCCTCTGAAGCACATGCAGAAGCTCTACTTCTCCAGGAACCTCCTGACCAATGTGCCCAAGAACTTGCCTTCTTCTCTGGTTGAGCTGAGGATCCACGAGAACCGCATCAAGAAGGTGGTGGAAGGAACCTTCTCAGGACTGGGCAACATGAACTGCATAGGTCAGAAATGGTGGTGACTCCAACAACTCCAGGCTATATTCTGTGGTGCACACCAATGTCTTTGCCACTGTGTAACGTTGCCATTACATTCTGTAAAATAATGGGGCTGTCTTTTGACATAGCTCACATATTCCCTCTGTCTTACAGAGATGGGAGGAAACCCCATCCAGAACAGTGGTTTTGAGCCTGGAGCCTTCAAGGGACTGAAACTGAACTATCTGCGTATATCTGAGGCCAAACTGACTGGGGTGCCAAAAGGTAATGATACATCTGTCTGTTTAACATGAAAACATGACACAAGATTCAAATCTCACCCTAAGAAGAGCCTTACAGGTAGTTATGGTGTCTGTCTTCCAGACCTCCCAGACAGCCTCCATGAGCTCCATCTGGACCACAACCAGATCCAGGCTGTGGAACTGGAGGACCTGAGCCGCTACAAACACCTGTTCAGGTACCTAACACACCTCGACGCCATATACAACTGAGCCATATACAACTCATCCACTCTGAGGGCTTTGCTCGCATTCCTGGAAAGAATTACCCTGTGGTTATTAAAAAATACACATTCCCAATCAGCAGTGCCCCTTAATGGTAATAATAAGAACTACACATAGCAGAATAATACCACTACTGTGTGCTTGTGTGTGCCTTCCCTCTCCAGTCAAAACAGTCATTGAACCTTACATCATCTTCTCCCCACTGAATCATATCCTCTCGTCTACTCACTCTATTTGCTCTCCAGAAATCCCCAAATCCATCTCTCTCCTTAATTCTTATTTACCACTTTTCCTAGCACCTCTCTCTTACATGATCATTCTCTGGTCACAAGAATATTGTCAGGCTACTGCAGCCCAAACCCTCACTAGTGATCAGGGAATTCTTGATCATAATGTAACATGTACTATGAAGTCAGCTCTCTTCCCCCCCGTTTCATATTTCCTTTTTTCCCTCTTGTCTCTGGTTGCCAGGTTGGGCCTGGGCTTTAACCATATCCGCAACATAGAGAATGGCAGTTTGGCCTTCCTCCCCCGACTGAGAGAGCTGCATCTGGACAACAACCGCCTCACTCAAGTCCCTAAAGGCCTGCCAGATATGAAATACCTTCAGGTGAGTCTGTAATAGCCATAAAAGCATGTGTGTGCTGAACCGTTTTTGCTTTGATCTGTTAGACAGAGTGTGTTTTATATATTACAGGATGCAAGGCAGCGATTTCATCGTACACTGTACTTACACACCCCACCCACCCTCTACTCTGCCCCTCCCATCCTCTAGGTGGTGTACCTCCATTCCAACAGCATCAGCCAGGTGGGAGTGGATGACTTCTGTCCTCGGGGCTTTGGGATGAAGAGGACGTTCTATAATGGCATCAGCCTGTTTTCTAACCCTGTCAAATACTGGGAGGTGCAGCCTGCAACCTTCCGCTGTGTCAGTGACCGGCTGGCCATCCAGCTTGGCAACTACAAGAAGTAGAGGCAGGGAGATATTGGGAGTTGGAGAGCGGGAAGGGAAAGAAACAGGATGAGGAGAAGGATGGAGGTATATTTAAATCATGACAGGACTGGAGAGATGAGGGAAAAGAAGTTACATTTTGAGGAAGATGATTATTATAACTGAGTAGACCTAAATTGAATTGTTTTTTAAAAACTTTTGGAGAGAGGGATAGAGATGGGGAGAATGAGAAAATGAACAGTGATGGAATACAATGGGAAGTGAAAAATACCATTACGCAGAACTTGAAGGGAGTGGAAAGCAATGTGCTCGCAGTACTTCATCTGACTTTTCACATTAGGTTTCAGAGTTTAAAGTTTGGACATTGGAAAGTGATAAGCAGAGGAGACTATTTGAAAGGAATGCTTTCTCCCAGCCAAAACAGATAGAAGAAATATAAGTATTGAAAACTTGTGAAGCATTTCATTCCAGTTTTTTTTACATGATAGTTCTTATTGTGATAGTAGTCATTTTTGTTGTATTATCATTTGGGTGAAGATTACAGATAAATAATAGAAAAGCAATGCATTATAGATTTTTATAGATATAATAAGGTGCTCTTTGTATGACTTTCTGTGTGTGCCGATTTAGGAGACATATTGGACTGTCCCTGTTTCGCTGGTCTGAAGCCATTTGGGGTTAAATTCTGTGATCAAAGTGTACTGTATGTCCTCAATAAACTATTAGTCACAGAGTTGGGGATTATTTTCTACCATTTTCAGTGTCATAGCAAAGAATAAAGTTGAAACCACAATTTCAGTTTATCACTTGACCAAGATGTTTGTACCTGAATAGCAGAATCAATTGACTCTAACTAGCTATTGATTATTGACTCTAACTATAAGGGGCATTTGTAAATCGCCCTAATCAGAGCCAATAATGTTCATAATCTTTTCTTGTTGTCCTGAGGAAACTGGACTGAACTGCCAGCCTGCCTATGTATGGACTCTATTCTGTGCCTGTACTAACTATGCTGTCTATATGATACTTTAGTAGTGTATCCCTTGAAGGGACACTGAGGTAGTGGGGGCTTGCCCCAGATAGAGTAACACACAATAGCCGGCTTTGCCTCGAGACATAAGTCAGTGTGTCCACATAGAGCTACAACAATAGTAGAGTCTGATGCATTGTTTTGCACAGCCTCTCTGCTATGCTTCATCTGCTTGGGGCTCATGGGAGGGTTAGCCTGTTTACACTTGGTAGGCCTATATGGTGCTACCTTAGCCATAAATATTCTGTTTTATATCTGTTCTGTAATCTGACAAGCTACTGCTGCATGTGAATAAAGACATTTTAGCCTGCTATATCAAGCCAGAGAAAAACTGATGCCCATGGGTTGGATGTTGTGTGAGAAATAAAGGAGAAATTCAACAGTGACAACATTTTGATGAATGGATGCTATGAAAACATAAGATAGAACAATTTGAGAAAACAAAAT
>CABFOQ010014286.1:19226-36282 GCA_900660455.1 Gephyroberyx darwinii | reverse complement strand
AAAAGTTGTGACGGCAGGCATCTCAAGGCTCTCGTTTGTCCTGTGTGCCATTAACTCAGCATTAACAAACACTCATACATTAACTGCGTCAGCACTTTAAATGTCTTTTGTGGCCAATGCATGTCAACTGGTAGAACCTGTGTGTAGGTCAATCCAAAATCTAAAATATAGCACGTATACATATATATATATATGTGTCATTTCTTCTTTGGGTGAGTCATTTGTTATAATTTGATACTGTACAAACTGTGGATGCTGAACATGAAGTTTGCTTTCCACCTGGTATTTGTTGGGACACTCAACATTATTTTGAAAGAGCTGTAGTAGTCTCATCAGACTATAGTTTTAGATGAGGGTTGGAAACTCACCATGATTACATTACTCTTTGCAGGGTATGGATGGACCCGTGGGGCCAGCTGGTCCAGCCGGGCCGAAGGGTGATAGAGTAAGTGAAGCTTTTCATTCCAATACACTAGCTGCCATGTTCTAGACAATACATGTGTAGCATTAAAATAGGTTTAGACATTATTTCTGATGTCTCTGCTGAAATCTTGATTTGATTGGGTATGAGTGATGTGATTGTAACATTGATTTATTTGTATTAGGGTGAGACGGGGGCACCAGGAGAACCAGGGCCAAGGGGACCTTATGGACTACCTGTAAGTTTGTTGACAAGAATATAACCACGTTGATGGTTATATATAATGCACATGTCAAATCTTTTATTTCAATTTAAGGCATTTAAGGCATCTTTGCTGGCAGGCATTGTTTGTAAATCCACTATGCTATGTCTAAAGTTTCAGTTCTGGCTTGTAAAAAAAGGGGTGGACCAAAACCAACATAATTGTAGATTGCTCGTGCTTTTGAAATGGATACTTGAACGTTTTTGTTGCTTGCAATGGCTTGTTAATGGCTACAACCCAATTAAATTAGTTAGGAGACATAAGATAAAGGTGTTGCCTATCTCCTCTATAGGTTGCTGAAGCAGTAGAATGATTACCAATATTACAAACTAATAGTCAAGCCACATCTTATGTTGCCCCAAACTAATTTACCAAAACAGGAGCTATTTATTTCATTTAATGCTGCAGGCTTTAAAGGAAGAATCAAATGCATGTAAAATGCATGAATATATGTAAACAAGGTTACTGCCAGTGTAATGATGACCTAATCTGTTTCTTTAATTGCAGGGAGCTGCAGGAACACCGGGCTTGGATGTGAGTGCCAAATGATGTTTGACTCCCCAACCAATCTGTTTATTTTTCAAAGACAAATAATATCCAGCTTAAAACATATATTGGTGAAATATAATAATATTAAGCAGCGTTAATATGTTCTTTCAGACTAATTTTCCTCATGTTTCACATCCCTCCACTTTCTTTTGCTTTTTGATTTTTTTCACCCTCCACCTTCTAGCCTCTTCTTTTATGTTTAACCCTATGTATTTTATCAAACCTCTCCTTTGTCAGAAGGGAAAGGAAACCTTCCTTTGTCTGAGCCGAGTTCAGTTCCATTTGTAAAGCGAGAGTAATGAAGTGAAGTTGTACTTTTACAGGGGTTGCCAGGCTTAAGGGGAGAGAAAGGTGACCTTGGGGAAAGAGGAGAAAAGGTAGATGTAGAAACGCTACACTGGCTTGTCAACCCCTTAATGTTACAGTGAAGGACTGATGTCAATGGACAGTGACAGGAATTATAGAGGTAATTTATGGAGTTGCAGTAGTTATTTTCCCCCAAATTTAGATATAGATTGAATGAATGCAGTCACAATAGTTATAAGGGATATGGAGTAGGAAGCTGTTGAATTTTTCAATTTTGTATTGAAATATAATTTGCTGCATCTGCATCCCAATGAATTCCTCATACTGTCACAGAGATATTGAACAGGTATTGAAAGTTTTCTGGCAACTGTGCCTTTTCAAGAGCTGCACTTAACAACCAGGATCGTAATGAAATAACAATTGGATAATAGCTCTATATAATGTAAAATTGTCTCTACATAAAATGTCATCCCCAATACCTGTCAAACCAACTTTTGTTCTCCATTGAATGATTTGCCATCTCATTTCTCAAAATCACGAGTCAAATCCCATTTTGAGGCATCCAGAAGTGTCCATAGTCCATTGACAACAGGCAGTTTAAACTCACGTTGGTTTTCTTTTATTCTGTTTCCATGCATGAGCACCACCCATGAAACACTCCACCTGTGTTCTTTAGCCTGTTGATAACCCTGCCCGTGCTTGTGTATAGAGTAGTTTATAGTCCTTTATGAAACAGCTTTCAATGCTCAGTATGTGTGTTTCCGTTACACTGAATAACACTAGTTTCTATATCAGAGAAACTGTATCCCATTCCTTGGCACATAAAGACTTAATATACTTTGCATTTGCCTTTTTCACATCTCTGAACTCGTTATATCTACATCATTTTCCCATAGAGAACAGATGCTAAAACTACTTCTGTTCCAGGTATTTACTAAGAACCGTCAAAACTCAGACATTTAGGATAAATGCTTTTGTTGAAAAGATACAATAAATGAACACTATCTGGTTTAATTGTGAGTTCTGAGTATTGAGTTCCTAAAGCACTTGCATGCATGATTGATATAATTCCATGTACATCACCTTAAGAGAAAATTAGATATTGAAATCACTTGGGAACTGTTTTGTTCAGTATTTCGTCTGTCTGTCTTCCATGCATGCATTGAATGTTAGAGGAAGACTGACTCCAACCCAAGTACGAAGGGATACAGTTTTAACTCTTTAATGTTAAATGGATTTGATTAATTCTGTCCCTCTGGAGGTGTTTTCCCTGCTACTCTTTCTCTTCCCTTGTGCCCTTCACATCACTTGGCGACCAGCTCCCTTTTCCACTCCCTCTTGACGTTCCCCTTCTTTGTCCTCTTCCTTTCCTGAGGAATGTTTTGGAATACCCACTCCCCGTCTGGTATCTCTATCTATCTAACATTGACCATGCCTTTTCTCTTTTGTGGGCTATAGCCTCCCTTTTTAATCACTCCCCTCCTAATAGCAGTGCTGTCCCAAATGTTCAAAAATGATTTTAACTTGACCGAACCATTGTATTCACAGGGGGAGAAGGGAAAGAAGGGCAAAAAAGGGCCTAAGGGCGAGAAAGGAGAACAGGGTGCCCCTGGATTAGATGCACCCTGCCCATTGGTATGTCCCAGCTATGAGCTGGAAACCACCTCCCAGCCACGTAGAACAGTGGACCCAAACAAGGAGGAGCACCCCAAGGCTAAACTGACACCCAGCTTCCTGCCCTCAGAATGATAAAACCACCTGACCCATGCCCCCTTAAACATACATGCATGTTACTTTGCCTGAAACTGAAATTCAAATTCAAATTCAACGACACAAAAATGAGACATTACATGCTGTCATGCATGAGTGCGTGCTCATGAATTGGGCTGGATTGTGGTATCAGCAAGCTCACAGGGCAGCTCCTCTCTTGCCCCCCTCTTGTATCCTCCTTAGCGGATGGATGCACGGGATTAGCGTCGTCCACCTGTCTCCCAGTAACACTCCTAGGTCATCTTTACAAACAGGGTTTCCGGGGATTTAAGGGTGAAAAGGGGGAGCCAGGGCAGCCAGGTCTGGACGGGCTGGATGCCCCGTGCCAATTGGTACAGTATTTCTCTTTTTCCTTGACTTCTTACCCATGCATGCCACTCACCTTCAATCCTCACTGAACCAAAGCCATGCATGACTTGGAAGCTTGACAAGCATGTGGACTGGATCCACCATACCCGCCCAGCATAGCTAACTTTTGTCTAAATGGCATTCACACAGGCATGTCTGCCATACCTTATCTTGGTCACCATTGCGTTTTCCATTTATGAATTGCTACATTACAATGCACTTTCCATGATGCAACACAAACTACCTGACTAACTTTCTGACTGCAAGCAGCCCACTTTAGATATTATACAACATTAAACAACAAAATATACATTTATGTTGATATGATTGATACTCTATCGAAATCAATCCCTCTAACTATATCCCTCCATGCCCTTGACTTAAAAAAAAAAAAGTTTTGCTTAAATCCTGTTCCCTTCCAGCTGATTCTGAAATGGAGCATTTCCCCTTTAACTTGATGCTAACACAGACTCCATTAATGATGAGTTACCCATACAACAGGCGCACGGACCCCTCCTCTACTCTGTTAACTTCTTTTTTCCCCACTTCTATTTGTACCAATTGGGCCAGACCATGAGCAAGGATTCAATCAGTTACTGCCCCAGGCCTCTTCAAGCTGAGAACACGAGTGGTTCCTTTACACTTTATGTTAAGAGAAGTCATGTTGTTTTCTGTTTGTAAAACAATGCTGTGTACTGCATGGGAGTTCTCCAACTGCGGAAACCAAGTCCCTTTTAAGAAATTAAGACATATGAGTGGTATAGATGAACTGGAACTCATGTTTGCTTTTGAAAATGACAGGGATTGAGCATATGTAGAGTTAAAATGAATGATACCATTACACCTGAGTCATATAGAGTAGAGTAAACCTAATCACCTCATTGAATTACATTTCCATTCATTTATTTACATTAGGTACATTAACTTTAAAGAACCAATGTATTGCATTGCATGAGGTACATGTTGCTGTGCATTACTTGCATGAATGAGAATCCACTGTTGCAATTCTCAGTACACTTTATGATTTTGCCATAATGGTTAAAGATACAGTTGAAAACAAGGCAACGGTAAACATGTTGTCCCCCATGAATGATGCAGTCCCAGCACCAAGTTTCATCAACAATATGAGAGGCACAATCATCTCCAGTTTATTTGAAGTCTAAAGAATATTAAGAATTTAAAGCTCCAGTAGTGTACTTTTACACTAGATCCCGGAGCTTCAAACCTATTACTTGAACATGGACAGTGATGTAAAAAGCTTGCATGTACTTATATTAGGAGTGTTAAAGCTGCACTATGCAATTTTCACACACTGGTGGCCCCAAATGTCAGGGAGAGGTAACTATTTTAAATTTTGACTTCAATACAGCAATCATGTAACGTGGTGTCAGTAAACTGCACACAGCACGCTCATGTTTACCAGCCTGGCCGGGCTGTGATTGCTTCATACTAAAGGATACCAAAGGGATGAGAGAGGCATAAGATCTGACGGGGGTGAGTGCAGATTTCTCCGAGGCAGTTTGTATTTCGCTCTTAAGTTTCTATTCGTCACTGCCTGTGGGCGGAGAAGATTGTTCCTGCCAGTGACCCAACACCGCAATTTAATGTGGGACGCTCTTCTCTGTTGCCGCCTCGCTTTGTGATTTGGGATGAAAAGCCAGGTGTATTTTTACATTAAAAAACATTCATAGTGCAGCTTTAAGTTTAACAGAATTTGTTGGCTGACTTAATGGCGTGTTGATACAAAATCTACTGTATTCCTGTTATATTGGGTGTACTATTCCTAACAGTGTACCATCCATTCCTACTTCAATCCTCATTGTTTCTAACCAACCAAATCTTCCCTACTGCTCTTCCCTGAACAGGGCCCGGATGGATTACCAATGCCTGGGTGCTGGCAGAAGGTAAGACATTTTTGAGTATTTTAACACACCCAAGTGGTGCAGATATAACGAGTGAACAAAATATTAGGACCAGGTCTATTTTAATTGTCTCAAAGCTGAAAGATCCCTTTTTATCCTCCGTGTATACGATTGAAATAGATATGATTGATGAAATCAAAAAGGGATCATAGCTTTGGTCAGATGGAGTAGGTGTCCTAATATTTTGTGCACTCAGTGTCATTTTATTTGGTGTGGGTTTCAGCTTCTCACACCCGTGGCACAAAACCTGCATGGATTTCATATCACATGACATGTGACCTCACAACAATGTATGACCGAGAAAGATCTCACTGTGTCAAATCAGAATGTGCAACTCAAAAACCATGAAACAATATGAAAACATCTCTCTTTTCTACTCTGTCTTCACACCATTTTCTATCTCTTGTGTTTTTCTTGCAGTGATCACTCTAACCTGAAACGCATGGAGTTTGTAAATAATGCTTCTTTTATGGTATTTATAGTTTTTTGTAATGGGAAAAAAAATAAATCTAAAAGAAAGGAAATCTATGTATACAATGATACAAAAAGAGATAACCGTCCTGAGTTTCACGCCCTAAGCTGCTTCTACTCACCTCGCCGTGTGGAAAACGTGTGTGTCCGCTCTCTCACATCCACATCGTGGTGGAGCTCAGATCCTTGGCCGGTGGCAGAACTTGTCTCCTAGTCTTTGCATGGCTCAGACTGGAGTGTCACAGCCCGGTCAGATTCACGGGGGGGTGAAAGGAGACGTGGGAGGATGAGGAAGTGGAGGAGGAGACACTGGAGGGATCTGGACTGGCTCTCTAACACCAAGCGCTAGGTGTTTTTGTGCTTTTTTTTTCCGTCTCAACAAGCTCACCACCCATTCATGCCACGCCATAGCCTAAAAGACTAAAAACATAAAAAGACGCTGACCCAAACAGAACATTGCACCCCTGACCCTCCAAAAGCATGTGTAGCGTACTGAAACTATATTTATATGTATTGTACATACATGTCACTGTTTTGTGGTTCTGATATGGCTTCTGCACAAAAAAAGAAAAAAAAAACACTAACATTTGCTGTCAACAAAACAAACCCAGAGCTCTGAATTGGTAATTTGTGTACCTCTTGCTTTCCTTTAATCTTCCCAAGGGAGTCACGCCATGGCTGGTAGCCTGAAAAGAGTTGATCCCCAGAAAATAAAGATGGGCTGTTCATTATTGTTGCTTTATTGTGGTGAGGCCTGCAGTGGGTACGATATCCGCAGGT
The DNA here is from genome assembly GCA_900660455.1 of Gephyroberyx darwinii. Classification (NCBI taxonomy): domain Eukaryota; kingdom Metazoa; phylum Chordata; class Actinopteri; order Trachichthyiformes; family Trachichthyidae; genus Gephyroberyx; species Gephyroberyx darwinii. The sequence goes on along the minus strand of CABFOQ010014286.1, from coordinate 29,453 downwards.
TTTCACTGCTGCACTCGTGTGGTCCAGCGTCTCACCATTGCCCCTCGTTCTGAGTGGCGCCTCCAACAGTCGCTGTCGCTGGACAAGAGGGATAACTTGGAAGGCTCACTGCACTGATAGAGAAACAAATTAGGTTGGCAAGGAATTGAGATTGGACAGGCCTGCTCGGGATCCCTCAGAGCATGGGAATGGATCACGGAGGAGAGTTGTTGAAGAGTCTCTCCTGCAGATCATCGATCTCCATAGAGATCAGCTGGAGCGTCTGCCTGTCCGAACAGGCAACGCTTCGAGGTCTACTGAGAGCGTTAATAGAATGCGATCATTTTTTTTAATTGTTTTTATTTGAATTTTTACACTCGTTCTTACTCATTGTTTATATTTTGTGTATGATAGCCTTTGGTGCCTCAAGCTATAATTCATTCCTTTATCAGAAATGTACAACTTGTTATCATATTTTGAGTTATTGGAATGGTGTTTATTGCAGAACGGTAACCTTTGTTAGGTAAAAGTTGTGACCGTATTTTGAAAAAAAAACACAAATTGCGCACTGTTGTTAATATGTATTGAACTTTGATTTTACTGGCTGTCGAAGTGGCTTGTAAATTATAGCTTCATCTGAACGTACAGTAAGGTCAAAGAGAATTTTAGTTGGTCAAAAAGGACGCGTACACCTTAGATATGCCTGCACAGCCACTCATGGGTTGAAGAAGCTCGTCGTTGGTGTAAGCACGCACACACCCAGTGTTGAATATGCTACTTGTTCATTCTAGACATGTGCTACGGGATGTTATTGGTACAGTGGTGTCAATTCACTGCATGGACACCGTTGCTTGGATTTATTCTTGGATTTCGTGAAAATGTTGAAAATAAGAATTGATTTTGCAGGATTACATTGGGAGGGTCTAGCACACAGTTTCTTACTAGGTTGGGGTTCTTTTCAGCTGAAACAAGGAAATCTCGATCATATCCACTCTATAACATATCTGGTATTTCCAGTCGCGTCAATAGGAGGCGCAAAAAACAACCAATTGGATTACACTGCTCTCGTTGTCTTAAGCAAAATAGAAACCGTATAATACAGTGAAATGTAAGCTCTGAATCTGAAAATGTTCGTTTCAGTCGACAATCTGATTGGTGGCCAGTTCTGTCACATTCCATATCAAATGGAGCAAAGAATTGGAGCAGCAGTACAAGCACCACGTTTTATTATTCACTGTGGTTTACTGATTATGTCATGTTTGTTAAAACATGACAGAGTAACCCCTATGCAAAGTGATATTCAGAATAGTTCTTTTCTTCAACAGTAGAAACACATTATGCATGAAAGATTTACTCTAAGGGCAGATGTGAAAAATGAGTGTTTTGTTGTGACGTAGCAACAAGAAGGGGGATTCAAGCAGGTATATTTCCATGTGGTTTGTGCTCGATTGTACAGTTGTTCATCTATACTGTAACAATGGTGCTATCTGCTAGTATGTCAACAATAGCTCAGTTGGTACACTCCACCAGTGGCAAGAACTACATAACAGGTTTCTTTATTGTTGTTGTTGTTTTTTGTATGTAACAATTTTAAGTGATTTTGTGCATATACTTGTGTATTTGTCTCACTATTTTAAGTGGTACATTATTTATTTTTGTATAATTTCTTAAATGAAGGCATTTTGGTTCTTAACAGGCATTCCTTTCAAGTGGCAGTGGTTTTGGTTTTTGATATCAGTGTTGACATGAGTAGTTTCGGATCATGCTGAGGCATCAGGAAACAGTAATGCACATGGTTCAGTGTGAAGGAAGTTGATCACCTTTTAGAAGATACAGACCAGCGTGTATCCACTGTGCATTCATTTCAACTATAGGCCTTACCATGGCATTCATCTGCTTTTATATAATTTTGTGTCTCAAAAAGTATTCAAGTATGACATGAAAGTATTGATGCCCTGGCCAACGCAACAGCATAAATAATTTAATTAACACAGTTTTTTCTCACGCTTTCTCTTTTCTCTCTCTCTCTCTTTGCATTGAATGTAGTTTGATATATGTATAGTGGATTATTAATGTACTGTTGAAATGTGTGCTCATTTGACAAAAAGTGCAATTTATACTTTGGTTAATGTGTGCAGCATCAAATGCAGCTTAAATATAATATCACATGAGCGTGATTTATATAGCTTCATTTGTTCAATCATGCTACCGTATATACCACTACGTGAAAAAAATGTTTATTTGCCTAAAGACAAAGAAACAAATGTAAATATGGACCTTTCATTAAGATTTGGATTGATTTATTTTTGCCTCAAATACTGTCCCTTTAATCATGTTTGAAAGTTTTATTTCCTTTTTCTTAATTTACACTTAACTTTTGCTGTTTTGTTTTTTTTTAAATTTTGTGTTTTGATTTCCAGCCTTTGTCACAGGACAGTAATTTGCTATCACAAGGTGCTCGATCTTCAGCACTTGCAGCTAATTATTATTATTATTTTTGGTCAATGTATTGTGACATATGGTTGTTTCCTTGTTATGGTTCCAAGCCTTATTTGGTCTGCTATTAAGCAGAAATGCCAAAATATAAAAGACCCATTTATTTCCACTTTAGTATTAGCCAAGCTGGCAAGGGGCTCCAAAATTATTCAACAGTATGCCACGTCTGTGTGTTTGTCATTCTTGCAAATTGGCTTGGAACTGACACTAAAGGATTTATTTTTGTTACTGAAGAAACAGTAGTATATATATACCCAAGAGCCACACAGTACTGATCAAAACCTGTCAGAGTAGGAGTGCTGGCTTAGTTGGTTCATTGACTCTTACTCTTCATTATGCTGAAAGGCAACACTGTTTTTTTATCAGATCTCCTAATTGGAGACCCTTACCAGTTCTTCGGTATGGCCACATACTCTCACACAGCCAAATTAACTTCCAGTCTCAGTGCAAGAACAACATTTTCCACTTTGTGGCTTATTTTATTTTAGTTAAAAAAAAAATGCATTTCTGTTGTGGTTTCTTTATTTTCTGCATTTGTATTACTCCTTTTTTACACACTTGAAATTTCATTGAAGATCCTCATGTTCACACATTATTTCAAGGTGATATTTCATATGACTGTACTGTTGGAGCCAAATAAACGCAGTCTTTCAAATACATGTTGGACTTAAGGCCTTTATTGGTAGACCTTCTTGTTATCCTAATTAGTTCATAGGCAAAGGGATAGCATATTTTCAATTAATTTATTGCAGCCCATATGCAAAAAATATGTTTACATATGTTTTAACATGTTATGTATTGACATAAATATAAAAAAGTATCATATATTTACATATATACAATATATGGAAAACATTAATATATTTTCAATGTTACAAAAATGGCCACTTTCATATTTGTTCCACATACATTTACATGTATTTCTATACATGGTACTTATATGGGCATATCTTTTTAGTGCATGGTTGAAAGAATATATCCATTTTCTTTCAATTTCTGCAATTTCTGATTTGAAAATGAGTGTTATGGGTTCAGTGAACTCTAATTATTTTCTCTAAGTCTCACAATTAGGGAGTGGCTCAGTCTAATCAGAGTAAAGTTAGGCCAGTTAGACCAGTTAGTTTACGCCCCGACGCTAGCTCAGATGCCGTTATGCTCCTGCCCACTGTTAGTTATGCATTGCTGTGTGAGTCAAAGTGTGTATAGGTGTGCATGGGTGTGCATGGGTGTGTCTCCTATCTGTCTCCTATGATGATGCCAACAGAGCTGCTGTTGACGTCCTGCAACAGATCTGGATGTTTCACCGAAGTTGTTCTTGTTGTGTTTACTCTGTTTATGTTCCATTTTGCTTGCCCACCCTGCCCTGTGATGGGCTGCCACAGGGCGGCTCTCTGAAACTCTCACTGTCCAGGTCAGTGACATCACATCTAACTAAATCAGATGTGCCCCCGCTCTCTTTAAACACGCCAAGCATATGGAAATAGTACCCAGCAGCTGATATACAGCCGCAAAGCCTGTAATTTGACCTCTTGAGGGTTATCACTATACAGTACAGTCACTTAGAAGCCTGACATACATTTTTTTCCTATAGTTTATAGCTTACCGTCTGTTTCCTTTGCTCTGCGAGGTCTTTAAGGATTAGAAAACTGGTTGTAATGTATCTTACAATGATGAAAAGCAACATCACAAACATTGACCTGCTGACCACCATCTTGGATGATATTTTCTAATCTGCTATGGTATTCTTATAATATTACTATAGGGTCTTAGTTTTTCTATGATATTTGTATACCTAGTATCCTTCTAAAATCTGTTCCAGGATACTTTGGTACCTGCTCCTCAGTGGTTTCCGTGAAACCTGAGAGTCATGGAGAGGGTTTCTTGTCCCCTTCTTGAATACATTGTATCCATATCTCCTAAAAGGCTCTATGCAGGTCTGCTGCTTTTCTATTTTTGTAGTTTGTGTTGTCTTTCACCTTGCCTATCTACATCGGGAGTAACAACTTGTTGAGCAGCTATAATCCAAGTGGAATCTCCCGTGACGTCGGTGTTTAAATGACGCCTAGGTGGCAGCATGGGAGAGCTGCGGTGTTAGCGTGTGCGCGCGCGTGCGTGCGTGTGTCTGTGTGTTTGTCGGTCGCACAAGTCATTTCTGCTGGAGCTGATACAGCTGTTGGGTGCTGGTGGAGAGACATCGTGTTGAAGTTGAACCACATCAGGATGTCGAAGGAACTCTTGACTAAAAAGAAGACTCTCGACCTGAGGAAGAAGCACATTGGGTAAGATTAATACTATGCATTCATATGGCACCGCTAGCAATTTATTTGCAGGTTGTTGCATTCAAAGTTTCCAATAAGGATGCAAGTCGTAATGTTTATATAGGAAAAAATCCATGAAAATATTCTCTATGTATGAAAGCTGTTCCTTATCTTACGCAATTATGCAAACAAATGTTTCAATTTTATGTCGAAACAACAAATTTCATTTCAACTGCTTTGCCAAGGTTGACAAACTACCATAACCTACTTATCTAATCCTCTAAAATGTTCATTGGTTGATATGATAAATAAGTAAAGCATTTAGGTCATTATTAACAGTGTAAATTTAAAAAAATATTTTAAGTTCAACTGTGTGTGAAATAATACAATATTGTAACACAATAGTGGGTGAGTGGGCGCCCTGATGGTGTAATGACTGCATGGATTAAAATCTTCCCTTGACTCTTTTCTTTTCTATGCATTAAAACACTTTTTACAGCGTGCATACCATTATTAATATTCGCTCCATTCCAGGCCATCTTGTAAGATTTTCTTCAGCCATGACCCTATCAAGATTGTGCGAGCCAAAGGCCAGTACATGTATGATGAAAAAGGGGAGAGGTACTTGGATTGCATCAACAATGTGGCCCATGGTAAACACACCGATACACACACACACACATAAACACGCAAGCATACACTTGTGAGAAGATCATTCTGTCATCTCAAATCCCCCAGTGCTTTTATATCATCACCACCAAATATTGCAAAGTTGAAGAGACTCTTAAATGTAAACATGTTGTGTTTGATGTCAAATTGATTTTGAAGTATATTAAAGCATTCAGACTTGTGACTCAAAGTAGGGTTAGAGGTGTTATATGTTAGGCTCTGTCTTAACTAGAATGCATGCCTTAATGTCTCATCCAAATAACTCATGTGATGCCAGTGGGAGTGCCAATGACGGATTTGTTGCACACAGTTGCCATGTAATATATACCTACACTTTGTAGTTGACTGAAACTGGCAGTATTTGCAGGGTAAAACAGGAATGTAAAATGGGATACCACATTCTGGCATACCACATTCAATACACTTTAATTTAAACACAAGACCTCCAGTTTTGTGCCTTTAATACTATGTCATGAGTAGTCATGACAATTACATAAACCCATTACAAGCCTATGATTGTTTGTGCACCAAATTTAAGGACTCATCCCAATCCTATGTTCGTGTCCTTAACTTGAGGACCAGTTCCAAATACTATGTGTATCCTTCCTCGATTTCTCAGTGGGCCACAGTCACCCAGATGTGGTGAAGGCTGCAGCTCAGCAGATGGAACTCCTGAACACCAACTCGCGTTTCTTGCATGACAACCTTGTGCTCTATGCCCAGAAACTGCAGGCCACCCTGCCTGACAAGCTGTCTGTCTGCTACTTTGTCAACTCTGGGTATGTCCACATTTCTCTCATATTTCACATTTATAGACTTTTCCCTGAAGGCAAACTTCTGCAAATCCGGTCCTCGCATTAATGTAATGTATTGAGTTGATCTATGGTTGGTATGGATTTTCAGCAGGAATCCATAAGGGAAGACTGGCCAGGCCTGGTTTTCTCTTGGGTCTTGGAATTTTTTAAGGAAAAAGTTCAAAATAATTGGGGTGGATCATCCTCTCTATCCTCTATGGATCAGCTTCCGCCTGGTCTGGATTCTTCAGGCCTCTCAGTTGTGCTGACGTGGGACCAATGACAATATCTCATTCATGACAATTTGAAAGCTAAAAGTAGTCCCAGATCAGTATTCCTAGGGGCATTTCTACACTGCCAAACCAGACCAAACTGACTATCAGCCTATGGGTGGTAGTCTCCCAGAATTACCTCATTTGGTCTTTCCAGCCAGTCCCACAGTATAATGCATGTCCAGTATTTGCTCTGCCTTGTCACTGTCTGATCTTTCATGAGTGGCATTTGGCACTGTGTTTGTGACTCAAAGGAAAATCAATGTGTTTTTAACCTCATGGTGCGTAAGACCACATCACACATCACATAGGTTCAGAAATATATTATTGCAATACGCTCTGTTCAAAGGTGCAACCAAACTAACAGAGAAAACATGTAAGACTATGACACATTGAAGACAAAGGGGAGAAACATAGGAAAAGCCCGCCTATGAGTGAAGCAATGTGAACAGCCAGCTGAGGTTTTTCTGTCCTCATACCTGCAGTCAAAAACAAAAAACTGGTCTAGACAACTAACCGTAAGGTATGTGAATGTGTGCCATGAGTTCTGCATGTAAATTACAGGTACTAATACTTTCAAAATAAAGGTGGGGCAAAGAAAGCCAAACATCAGTGTTGATCTATGGAACGCCCTACAGCCTACACAGTACATAGGTGTGTCAGTCTCAGTATGTACAGAATGTATCTGTTGAAGTAATGAATTTATGAAAACGTGCAAATACATAGTCACAAAGAAAGTATGTGAAATAGAGGAACAAATTACAGAAAAAAATAGTTTTAGTTTAGTTTTAACCTGAAATTTCTGATGATCTGACGATATTAGGGTGGCGTATTTACATTATGTTCTACATTATGTTGCTCATATTTCAAAACAAAAACAGTGCCATACACTGTTATCCCCGATGATTAGCCCCACCACTTTCAAGTGAGCCACAGGTATAATAACTGTTGGAACTAAACTGTAGACATATTTCAACTTGAATTGGAGGTTTACGTGCTCCTTTATGAGCTATACTTCTTCCACACGCTTCTTCCATACACTTCTAACTATTTGATTACAAAATTGTCTGATATGCCTTTACGACGGGCAATAAAATATCAAAACTTGTATGGCTTGCTAGTGATATCCATGGCTTCACCTGTGTATTCTGTGGTCATTGAGTAACTTAAAGTAACCTTTGCCCCTTTGAACTTCAGCTCTGAAGCCAACGACCTGGCCCTGCGTCTGGCTTGGCAGTACACGGGCCACAAAGATATCATCACGCTCAACCAGTAAGTGCTACCGCCTGGCCATACTCACAGAAGATTGGCACCAGTGCAAGATAGGCAAAGTCAAAGTGTACAGATGATATGATTTGTGAAAGTGTGATTATTACTACGATTTGATACCTCTGTAAACTGACATCTTGATGAATTCATGTTTTTTTAGCAATAGCGGAAGCAGTTTTTGCAGTGATGAGATGTAGTGTCTGTCTGTACATTCATATATCTATTGAGTGTTCAAGTGTTCTTTAAAGACATAATTAAACTCCTTTCCTTCACTGGTAGCCATCATGAGCTGTCACTGTCGGAGTGTGTCTTCCCATTGTCCATGGCCTGTGTTTCTCTGTTTGCAGTGCGTACCATGGCCACGTTTCATCGCTCATTGACATCAGTCCGTATAAGTTCCACCAGCTGTCGGATCGTGAACAGCAACAATCTGTTCACGTGGTGAGTGCTTCTTTCTGCCTCTCTGCCTGTCTGCACACTATTAAAACACCATGACTCAGCTTGCTCCGCTGGCTTCTGACAGGCTACTGTGTATTTACGCCTGTGCATCTGTGTATAGGTGTGTGTGTGTGTGTGTGTGAGTGAGTGCGAAAGAGAGACCCAAAAAGACAGAGGCAGACCAATGAAAACATGCCACAGGTGGGGAATGTTTTCTTGGCACACATAAGGCCCCTCTAATACCAATGCAGCAACATTTGAACTCCATAGATAACCTTTGTTGCTGATCAGATGCATCCTATCATCCTATCATGAACTGAGGACCAAGATCCCCGTGGAAGGTTTCCAGCACCTTGTTGAATCCATGCCTTGAAAGTTTCAGGCTGATCTGAAGGAAAAATAATGACGTAACAAACAATTAGACTCCCATCTTCTGGGAGTTCCCGTGGTGTCCTTGTTCAGATAACTTCTAGATATCTTCTTTGAAAGCTTTTTGCTACTAAGCTCTACTACAGAAAGAGCCTGCATAGAGCAGTACAGTTTTACAGTACAATGTGCATGTAATGTAATAGGAAATATCTTTTTGAAAATAAAAAGTCTGAAAAGAAAGAAAAGTCTGACCGACTATGAGTGAGTGAACACATTTGGCAAGACTGTCCGGTCATTAGCGAATCGTGTTGTGAGGCCCGTCCATCATTCGGCTCTGTCCTTTGATAACATTGGTGTAGTTTGATATGGCTGCTTGTGGAATACCCAGCTCTAATGTTACATGGTAATGGTGGGGCGATTCGGTCTGTTTCACCAGCTTGCATATTTTATTCATGATCATAGACCATAAGGAATCAACCTGTGCTTTTCAGATGCTTGTAGTTGAGGTATTTGACTGGCTGACTGGTATGTTCTTGGAAGAGTCTGGTGTGAAATGAAAACAACCTAAAGATAACAACATGCTTGTTTTGAGAACTTTACTGGGCAGTTCTCAAACATCATTCAGCTTCAGATATTCACAGAAATCCTCAGGAGAACACTTGACTCGGTGGACAAGAATGGCCACATATTTTGGACCAGAATGACTGAACATGGATAAACTTGTTAAACATTAACATATTAGATAGATCACTGAAAGCGCTATCCTGTTAGGTCAATAGCCTCAAAAATCAACAAAGCAACATGAAAATGTTGTAGCACATTTGAGTCACTTTGGAACCAAGACTCATTTTAAAATACATTTAAAGCCTAAGGACAAACAAATATTTTTAGACATTTTTTAGACTGACACCAACCAAAGAGGACCTAACCCTAGTGAGACGTGCCCTTTCAAGATATGACCCATAATTCTCTCTACTCATCACCCCAACAGGCTCCAAGCCCAGATGTCTACAGAGGCAAATACAGAGGGGATCACCCAGACCCTGCCACAGCATACGCAGATGATGTCAAAGATATCATACACACGGCCCATGAGAAAGGAGGGAAGGTAGGGTATATGTTTGACATCATTGCTGTGGACTGACTTTCAAGGGAACATTGGCCTCGTGTTGAGGAATAAGATGTAGGATGCCATGCGGATATTTCTTCTGCCTTTCAGATTGATGGCTATAATAGCAGAGATTTCACGGAGGAGACATTGCAATGAATAACAATGTTGAATTATAGTATGGAAACCATGATGTAATCACAGAAAACCTGGTCCTCAGCACTGCAGTGCATTGTACCTGGAACCTTCTTGTATGTATGTTGTGCATCTTAAAGAGTCGGATGCCAAACAGTTGTATTAAAAGCACTGCATGTATAATTTAAAGAACTTTAATGTTAGATTTCTTCAAGAGGAGGCAACCAAAATAAATCCAAATATTTCATATTTCCTACTACTAGTGCATGGTAATTTTGAAAAAATCAATATACACTAAAATAACCATTTTGCATCACAGGCATTTGTGATTTGCCTCATTACCTCTCATTACCCCCGCCCCCTCTTTATTTGTCAGTACTGATTTGATTTTCCACCCTTCCTTTTTTTCCCCCCTTTCTCTTCTTTCACTACTTCTCCCA
>CABFOQ010014286.1:2102-19206 GCA_900660455.1 Gephyroberyx darwinii | reverse complement strand
TCAGGTTCAGGCCAAGGACTTGGGCCTTTTAGGGCCAAATCTCAGGTCCAATCCTCCCAACTTTTCAGTGGCAAGAAGGATGGGATTTCAGCCTAGAGATCACACAGAATGCCTTTAGCAGCTTCTTATGGATGTTTGTGCAGACATGCGTCCAGAGGAAGAAGCCAAAATGGACAATTTCATGTATGATTGCAGTGTAACCCTTTCATCCCTTTCTGTGCTACTGAAGAGCAATATGTGACAAGAATTGTGAAGAAAAACTCCTGTACACTGTCTTAGCCACATTCACTTGTGCAAAACCAGCCTCTCTGTCGTCTGTCGGGTGATTTTGTGACAACCCACCGATAACTATAAATTTAAATCCCCACATTGGTGAAGGAGGGAGATCCACAGATTGCAGGTGTCAGGACTCCTCTCCTCCAGTGTCCCAGGCTGGCTTTGTGTTGGGTCTGATATGGTCTTCTCTTGTGCAGATTGCCGCTTTTATTGCCGAGTCGCTGCAGTCTTGTGGTGGGCAAGTCATTCCCCCCATGGGCTACTTCCAGAAAGTGGCAGAGTATGTACCCCCATTGATTGTATTCATGTCCATGCTCAGCCTGGTTGTTGTTTTTTTTTTTATTGTTCAGAGTGAAATGGCCCAGAGCAACATTATGTAGAGCGGTGTAACCGTAAAGTATGTAAAATATGTGACCCAACCAGAATGTATGTTCACACTGCAAGAACACACTGAACAGTTTGAATGGAATCCTCTTGCCTCTCTCAAACATGGAGCAATGTTTTCTTGAAAATGTCCCCTTTGGCAGTGTTAGCAAACTGCGACAAACGTGCTTTGTCTCTTGTCTCTTCTGTCGTCTATGTGCTTCTCAACTACAAGCACTCTGAGTGATTGTTAACCCTTATAATCTACCCTTGATGACAATGATGGATACAGATACAAATGAATGTGAAATGTGCGTGACCGTGTGCATGTGAGTGTGTATATAGGCACACCTCTGCATTCTGTTGTCCTTCTACAGACATGTCCGTCAGGCTGGGGGCGTATTCATTGCCGATGAGGTCCAAGTGGGCTTCGGGCGCGTTGGCACCCACTTCTGGGCCTTCCAACTTCAGGGAGAGGACTTTGTGCCTGACATTGTCACCATGGGCAAACCTATCGGCAATGGACACCCCATGTCATGTGTGATCACCACCAAAGAGGTGGCAGAGTCCTTCCTATCGTCTGGGATGGAATACTTCAATACAGTAAGGACTTTATATCCAAGCACCCATGACACATCAGTAGATCTGAAATCGATAGGATTGATGTGATATGATAAAAATGTCAGTGTGCTTTGGTGACATCCGTCTGTAGAATGCCAAATGTCAGTGGTTTGACTGAAATTGATTATGGTGAATATGATTGAATATGGTGCAAGTGAACACATTACATGGACTTTGCTTTATCTCCCATGTTGATCAGAAATAGCACTGGCCTGACCTCATCCTTGACGTAAAGTCCATATTTGCTACGCATTTAAACACATCTGGTTTCCACATTATGGGTGAAAATACATCCTGTGCAAGCCAGATTTTTTTCATTGACAGTCACAGTATGCCGTAATTTCCTGTAAAAGGATAAGGTTGGGAAAAAGAATTTGTTGTGTTTTGTTGAGTCTTGTCATATTGGATGTTTGTCAGCTAGGATCTTTTCAAGTCATTAAAGTTAACAGAAAAAGTCATCATACTCGTTCAAAAACAGACAATATACAGTTGAAGTGAAGCCTACATACATCAGCCTCTGTCTTAAGGTCCTGTCCACAGTTGCCTCATATTGCAAGTTGAAGTGCTACACCGAATCCCTCGGTGATCTACCAGTAGATCACCTAGCCTGGGTGTAATCTTTCCTCTGTGTCTGGGTTTTGAATTTCTCAGTTCGGTGGTAACCCAGTGTCCTGTGCCATTGGTCTGGCCGTCCTAGACGTGATTGAGAAAGAGGACCTCCAGGGTAATGCGCTGCGTGTGGGGAGCTACCTGACCAAACTGCTGGAAAAGCAGAAGGAGAAGCATCCACTGGTGGGGGATATCAGGTGGATGAACAGACAGACAGACACACAGACACACACACACACACACACAACCTTGCAGAAAATGCACCAGTTGAATCAAAAGATGTATGCTATAAATTCTGTCCATGTCCTGTAAATCTAATCCAGGTCAATGATTACATCTGATATGTAATTTATCATTTTAAATGCCAATTAATTACATTTTTATTTTATTATTTATGATTATTTTATTTTATTATTTTATTTTATTTTTCAGGAAAGACCAACCTGACACTCGGGGTTTAGAACAGCAAATGTAAACGCTTTCATGAACTGACTAGCGGTAGAATCACTGTTGTGTTATATCAATCGACACTTATTTCTATGAATGAACTGATTATTACTTTAAAGGCTTGATTTGGTCTACAATGTTGCTATGATCCAAAAATGTTTTGCGAAGAAAAAGCATTGATGTGGAAAAGAACATTTTTTGTCAGTGAAAAAGAAAAGGCCATTTGACCCAGAATGTTTCTGAAAGCATACGCGTCATGTCTGGCAGGGGTCACGGCCTATTCGTGGGGGTGGAGCTTGTGAGAGACAGGGTGAAGCTCACTCCTGCAACAGCAGAGGCCCAAGAAATCATATACAAGTAAGTGTTTATGCCTGTGTGTGTGTACATGTGTTGCATTGGATGTTCTATCCAAGCTGGTGTGTTAATGATCTACTCATCTGTTTGCGTCAGTTTTTCTGAGCAACATGTTTGAGGCCAAAAGACGACAGACTTCACCACATTTGACTTACTTTGAAGCATGCAAAGTGTTTTATTTCCCTTTGAAATGATGTGGTTGTTCAGAGGACTCATTGCACTTGCATTTCACTAAAATTATCCGGTTTAAAAAAAAAAAATCAGACAACCTTTAAGTTCAGGAGGAATAATTACAAGGCATTTAAAATTGCTCAACCACCCTAATTTGAGTGTGCAGGGATGCTACAAACGAAACAATTTCCTGACGCTTCTGCTTTTGTTCCCAGATTGAAGGAACAGCACATTCTCCTGAGCGCTGACGGACCGCATCGCAACGTCCTCAAGTTCAAGCCACCTATGTGCTTCACGAAGGAGGACGCTGATACGGTGGTGGACAAAATCGACCACATTCTCACAGGTGCTTCCCATGTTCTTGTGCGTTTGTGGTCTGCGGTGCTGAAACGAGCAGACCTCTATCCGGCACATTCATTATTTAAAAGGCTCAAGGTGTATAATGATACTGTCTAACCGCTCTCTTGATGCGTTAATGTCTTTGTATCTGTGTTGGTGTTTCCAGAGCTCGAGAAAGCATTAGGCATGAATCTGCCAGACCCGGTGAATCTAGACAATGGAGACAGTAAGAGAAAGGTAAGTCGGTCTGTTTTATTTAGCCTAAATCACCCCCTCCCCCCAAATTCAGCAGAGAGAATTTGATAGGCTTAAGACATCATCATGGCTTCCAGCCCAAACATTTTTCCTGTCAAAACCCATCAGAGAAGGCAAATAAACCATAGGAGACAATCTTGTGTTTTAGAAAAGAACCACACTGTGTCCGTCTAAAATGTCTTATTTTTCACGTCTAACTTCTTTGATTTTCATCTCAAGCTTCCCACTGAAGAGAATGGACATCAACATCACAACGGGCTAGCGCACAGCAGGGAGAGCGATCATGGAGTCCCTCGACAAAGCAAACGCCTCAAGACATAATAGCGCATGTGACTGTAGTGACCTGTTGTCCTTCTCATACTTTGGGTGCGCTTGGTTTAGATTAGCCGGTATAATAAAACTGAATCCTCGATAAGATTAAACTCAGTCCTCCCTCCACCGGCATGGATTACCAATTGCATTTAAGTATTTTGGAGATAGCAAACATTATTCAAACACTGTAAAAAAGATAACTTCCATGTTTTAATGGATAAAGGAAGTGGCTTTTGCTCAAGTGTATTGTATCCAATATGATATATAAATGAAAAGAGTTTTTATGCATTAATAATAATATATCTATGATATACAAACCCTCTCAGGTACTTTGAAATGATTATTTTTCTACAATTTACAGGCATGAATCAGGCCCGTTGCTCAGTACATCTGTTATGCATTAACTTTTGTGTATAAAATACCCTCACAATCTGCCTTGTTACACTACCTGGTGTGTATTTTTATGTTCGGGTTTCATTAATTGTTATACTAAGATCCAATTTTTTTATGTCTACTTTTAGCAAATCATAATTTCAATAAATGAATACACAGATATGCTACAAAAATCATGTTTCATATTATTTTATTTGAACAATGTTGATCAAGGATTTAAGAATGACAAGAATATTGGCATTCCCATGAAATTATTAAAAAGAGCAAGATAATAAATGAATAAAAGGTGAGAAAATTCAGGCTACCCTTTAAATGTGTGTGTTGCCTTTTTTCATACATAAGGGGGAAAAAATGAAATTGTTGGTAAATTGAGTCTTTTTATCTAACTGGTGTCTTTCTCAGTAGTTAAACAGAAAACCTACCAGAAAAGCCTACTATTCAGTGTCATGTTCAAGGACATTTTTGCAAATAGTTCTAGGAAAATAGTTCTGAAGGCACTTTACATGTTAAATGTAAAAGGTGTCAGAATTCAACTACCAACCAGGTCAGTGAGTTCATGTAAGAAAATGTACCCATACAGAAAATTTAAAAAACATATTTCATATATACTTGATATTTACTAAATAGAATATACAAAACATATTTTGAGTGGCCAAACTAGATTCTGGATATACAAATATGTTGTCAACAGTGGGGGTTTTTTGTATGTTTTGAAACACATCTCTAGTCTCAAGTACATGTGAAATATGTGAAATGTATTTTGTGTGGTAAAAGACACAGCAGACGTTGCTCTGTCCTGAACTACTATAAATTTGGAGATAGTGTGCGAGTTCTAATCTCTACATGGATTATTTTTCATAGTCCATGTTATATCTTCTCTCAATCTCAAGAGACAAAGATCTGGCCAAAGTCCCAGACCATTCTCCTGAAGAGCAGACAGGAGGCAGCTAGCCTCCACCCACATCCAGTGGGATGAGGAACAAGCCAGTCTCTTGGCAGACCAGCAGGCAGCCCTGGTGCACCAGACAAAGGCATAAAAGGAGCCCTTCAGTGCATAAAGGGCCTCCAGTACACCAGCCTGCCAGAATTCCTCACTGACAAAACATCAAAAAGGGACACATTGGAGATGAAATCAAGAACCTTCAACAGTGGAAAGGAACCAACCTGTTGAAATCTGGTGAGATGAAGGCAGAGGGGGGGAGTGGAGGGAGGAACTGAAGGAAAAGGTGAAGGTGAAGCTGAAGGAGATTTGCACAAGTTCGACAAACTTCAACAAACCAGGAGGCAAAAAAGAACTATGGATGCTTGGCTGCGTTCTTTAACTGTAAATATAGAAAGCAGAAAACTGGAGAAACTTGGTCCCACCAAAAACAGACCATGTCCTTTTCAACATCAACATCTTTGATTAGCCTGCTACCAGACAGGAAGAGCAGGATGTGAAAATAGCAAGCACATCTTGCACACTTTAATCAACTCATTTCAGTACTAGAATGAAGGAACAGTGGAACAAATTGACAGTTATCCAATCAATGTCTGTCTGTAAAAGGACTATACCTAATCACTCTTAATGGAAAAGATGTATAGACCAAGAATAGGCAGGTGTCTCAAAGAAATGGTATTAAATATGCCAATGGAAATAAAAACTACATTTTAATACACGCAGCATGGGAAGTCTAGGTCTTCCAGCTTTATAGGATCAGCAACTAATCAGAGGCTTATGGCTTGTTTGTTTAAATCCTGCTAGGAGTGATTGTGTTTTGAGAGCCATCAGACATTGAAATGATCTTGACAACTTGACAACTCAAACGGGTTGTAGAGTGGTGAACCTGAACATTAATAAAAAACATCCTCTATTTGGTATTTCAAACTGCCTAAGGAGTACATTCAGTGGCCAGTTAATAACACCCAGATGTTCTACAGGAGGTCATTGGTGCCTTCCGCAGTAAAAACCACTAATAACATGTAAGGGAAAATATGTGTGCATTTGTACAGGCCCGTTTCTGAGTTGTATGACTCCGTGTTTGTTTGCTTGGTAGAGACCTGAGCAGTAAATATACCTTCTTGGTATGTGTGGTTTGTGTGATTTTACGTGCGGGTGAACAACCCAGTCTCCCCTTTGGGGATTAATAAAGTATATGACATATCTTTAAGACTCTGTAGCTCAGAGGAATAACCGGTTTTGAGACACAAAGAAGTGGGCAGGGAAAGTTAACAGACATTTCAAGAATCTATATATGACTTTCATTATACGTATATGACTGCATGTTTGTTCTCCGTAAGCAGTGCCAATGCTATATTTATTATATATCGTTTTAATATCCATGTCAGTGTAAGTGGCCATAGGAGGCAGGATGTATAGTGGTCTGATAGTATCGTCTTTTTGCGTTCACACTGCCAATAACCAAAGATCTACCACCATGCAGTGTAGGAAGAAATTCCCTCCCTCCGTGGGGATATAGAGCTTGAGAGGTGCCATAACCAATGAGGAATTGTCAACAGATGGTGTTTTGAGCAGATGAGCATTTGAAAGTGTGTGTAATGGGGTGCACACAGACCATACGTATTCCCATAGCAAGAACTATGCATAACCATCCAGCAAGTCTAATTTTGATCTCAATCATGTGGTCAAGATTGCAGGCCGATTAGAAGCCATGAACTATTTCTGAAATGGAGTTGCTGATCAATCAACCTGTGTTGAAGTCCCACTAAGTTTAAATGTGCAAGCAAGGTTGGGGCTGATTCACCCATCAGTGGTGAATGGTATCACAGAGACCCAGGACACTGTCATTATTACAAGTTTTGACCCAATAGAGCAGTGTTTGCAACAGTAAATGGTTTCTAACAAGTTAACTAAGGGGTCATTTAACCCCCAGCCAACACACCACAAAGAACATGCTGTTTTCTTCCTCCAAAATTGCCGACAGTGACCAACCTTTGGCGGAAATTGAGTGACTGGTTGTCTGAAGCTCCCATTACTGGCCAATGGTGTCTCCTCACTGAAAGGATAAAGTGCCCTGTACTAGGAAATGCTACTGGTAGGGAGCATAAACTAGTAGATCTATGCTGCCATCTTCTGGAGATTCAAACAAATCACATTGTCTGTCTGAGCTCAAGTGCCTGGAAACAGGGCCACTATAAGATAAGAGGTATTTGTTCTTAATACATGAATGTAAACCTATACAGTAAGAACTAGATTTTTATCAACATGCACGTTTAAAGAAGCATGGCTATTGCAAGACAAGGAAATATTTATTTCACAGCCTCATACAAAACATTATTGTGACAGGTTCAAGGCAATTTGAATGATTTCTTAACAAAATACAACTTACACAGCACCACCCATACCGCTTCCTAAACCCCACCCCCAATGTACTCAGAGTGCCTGGTTGCAAATCAGTGGCTCTGTCCCAACAGTCTGCAGTAACTTCCTTTCCTTTTCTCCTCTTTAATGGCTGTGCGCTGCTGCATACATAGTACCTACTAGGTTGTTTCAGTAAAGTGAAAATCAAAATACTATGGCTAGCAAAGTTTGAAAATGACTGAATATTATACACTTTTCCTGGTTTCACAGATGCTAACTGGAAAACACTTAAAAACAAATTCTGACGTGCAAGTAATACTTTGCTTTCAACATGATGCTAGACACTCATCAGTGTTTGGCCTTCAGTATTGTTATGCTAGAGTGTATAATATTGTTAATATGGACAATACTTAGTGTTAGGATCGTATATTGAGATAACAGATTCTGGACACAGCAAAAGTAATAAGACAACCATGCGAAAGATCTGCAAAAGACCCTCTACTGCTGCATTTCACTTTTTAATAACGGAGAAGAGGCGAGGAAAGGAAGTGACAGAGCACTAATAGACACAGCCCCTATGAGACTGAGACTACAGCCAGGTCTAATTTCTTTAGCAAGGTCAGTGTTTTCAATCATCGAAACTAGTTCATTTTCATCAAAGCTCGAGTCCATCCAAAATTGAGTGTTGCTGCTTGTTGGGGCCCCCCACATATTAGATTCGCTCATTTGACAGTCCTTTGCCCATTGCTGGTTGATGCGTGCAGTCGGTGCCTTTAACCCATGAGGTATCCTCTGAAAAGAGAAGAGTCAAATTTGTCTATGTGACACACCAAAGGTCCAGCTACACTTTTCATTTGTTATAAATATACACTTATGATAAAAGACAAAAGACAAATCTCAAATTAGTGTTGCATACTGCGATACTCTATATAGTGTAGGCGCAGAGTGAAAAGGTAGGTGCCTTTTATGACCTATATGTTTGTATTAATCTATTCTAACAGTTTGGTGTCATCGTGCCTCAGACTTGAAACCCCTTCAATACATGCATGTGGGTTTACACATGCCTTTATCAGGTTCTTACTAATCCCAAACATTATGTGGAAAGACGTGCATGTACCATTCAAACACTAAACCCTTGTCCAGTTGTTGTAAACAGTTTAAACCCTAGACAGTGTACTAGTCCTCTCCTCAAACAAGATATTCAAGAGCAGTGTAAATGCACACACTTTGCCTTAAACTCTACATCATTTTGCAAGACGGGCATAGATCGGGGGGTATGGTTAACAGAAATATATCGAGATCTGTATCTTTGGTGGAAAACACACTTAAATAAACACTTACGGCAGCTTCATGCGCATGAACACCCTGGCCATGAAGAAGCTGAGGAGCACACTGACAAATCCAATGAAGAGTAAGAGGAAGCGGTTGAGTTTGGGAATGTTTGGTGCATTGGAGCGGTCCAGGATTATAAAGCCCAGGCCTCCCATAGTGAAGAGGAAACTGGAGGCCAGACCTTCCATAATGTACTGGCCATTTACTCTGGAAAAGAAATATGACTGCATTAGCCTCGCTTGACATTGTATGGCTTATATACTATTTCACCAGTATTATAATGGTGGCTAAGACCAATTGGTCCAATGCTTTAATTCAATAGAGCTGAGACCCTGTAATGATCTTGTGTTATCTGTGACTGATATACCTGTATGCCAAAAAGGCGACTGGCCGCTGGTGTCCATGCTCATCAGTCATTGAACCCACACTTGGTGGCTCCACAATGACATCGTAGATGATCCCTGCAGAGCGGGTCAACAAAACTTTGGTTAGAGGGGGATCATACCAGAAGGAAACCACTGCAAACTGAAATCTGGTCAATGCAAGTGCTAACTGTTTTGCCAGTTGATAGAAGTGGTTTATTACTTGTTTAGATGGACATAACAGAGTCAGAAAAGGGTATTCCAATTGCAATACATATTCTTGGATGTCAATTTCAACAAGACGCATTCAACTAGTTTGAGACTGCTAGCTCATAACTAGCCTACTCTCTAGTCAGTTTTCTATCAGCTGCACACTAAAGGGGTAACGTTAGCTAACTGATTCACAACTGCAACACACGCTAATACAATCTCACATTAATCCAACAGAGTGAGGTTTGACATGAAATCAGAGGCTAGCACCAATGTTGGCTAACTAACGGGATCACTAGCTAGCAGCCTTAGCTTAGCATGTCCACTTACCTCCAGTGATGAGAAAGTATGAGACAATAACGATTGCATACACCGTCATGGCCGACGGCATGTGCAGCCACGAAGGCTTCTTCAGTTTAATATTTGGACATTCCAGCACAACAAACGGTAAACCGTATAATGTCTCCATGATTTATAAAAATGTATGTCCCTTCCGTGCAGTAGTGGTCTGTCTGCGCAGCAGCTATGTTGACGTGTCCAGGAAGTACCTGCCCCTCTTTCTGTAAAGCGTTTAATTATGAACTTAATATATATGTGCCATACACTACCTCTTTTTACAACCAGCAAATGTCTCTACTTGATACATTGGTATGGCTGAACATATTGATATGCGTGATTAGAATTACAAACTACATCAGAACCTTAATTTTGATCATTTATTTTGTACGTCTGTAAGGACCTGGATTGGTGACGTAATATGAAAGCGACACAAATACGCTGATGAACATACTTGAATATTAACAAAAGATCAAGTCGATTAAGATTTTTTTCGCAACGCTAAAAGGACTTTAAATAAGCCAGACTGGTTTGTCTTTATTAACTCAGAGCCACTCCAGTCAGTCCAAATAAACTTGTTGAATTAACGTTTCTGGATGTTAGCATTGCTAGTGAAAATGAATGTGACAAACTAGTAAAAATGGTGGCTACTACTTCCATCATGCTAAACACAGCGGCACTCTTTAACTTTTGGATGGACTGAAAGAACAAGCACGTCATGACAAATCAGTCAGGCTTTTTAAATACATGCACTAACCCTTTAAGGTCACCTGTTTTCTTCTTTGAAACAGATTACTAGTTTTCAGGTATCTCCATAACCTACTTGCCACTCAGTTGAAGCCATTACTCTTCTTAAAACCCAGTAGTAACTGCAGACCAGCTGGCAAACTGCCAAACCTGGAATAGTAGTCCAGGTTTATGTCAAACTAAATATAGGTCTACTAAAATATGGAGCAAATTCTAAAATCTTAGAAATTATATTCAATTGTACACAAATCTGTAATTTTCTGAGAATATCAGCCTGTATGTGAGAAAACTTTCTTTTCAATTAAGTTGGTTTAGTTAAATGATTATCCAGTTTGAACTCTGTAACTCTAGACTGTAAATCGAATTTAAACCAAAAATTCCTCCAGACCATCCTCAGACTGCCGCCATTCAATATTCTATATAGATTTTTATTATATATCGATATAATTGTTTTACTGTAAATTGTACTATACAGACATTTCAGTATCTTTCCTGATGTTTGAGTAATCGCAATGAAAATAAATAGCTTCTAAGATTAGCACCTGGATGAGAAAAATTCATCTGAAAAATAGAAATCAAGATTTTACATTGCACATATGGAATAACTTTCATGCCAAACCCTAATGCTCTTTAAAAGGCATAAAAGATAGTTCATCTACAGCAATATCTGTTCTTCAAGGGCTTCTCTATCAATTCATCTTTCAAGATACTTGATATATTTCATCTCTGTCAATATGTATGGTATATAAGCCTGACTTTCGTTGGCATACAAACAGTTTAACTCTTAAGGTGTCTTTAACACAAAACCTCAAACCACCAGCCAGCCCTCTAAACTCTAGTACTACATGCCTCTCAGTGGCTGCCGGCCACCACCATGGCAGTCAGTCACCATTATTATACCATCATATTTTCAAATGGTAATTCTGACATTTGCTGCAAGTGCAAGTGTGCAATAAATCTAAATTCATGAGAAAGACAGCATGTATCTAAGGCCACAACACAGCCTTGCATCCACAAAGATCATGGAGTAACAAATTTGAAGATGGCAACTGCCTCTTTAGTTGACATCACAGTGAAGTAAGACAAGAGAAGTCATTTTAAGTCACAACAGCAGTGATTTTTTCCCCATTTCTTTTATTGTAGCAGTACAAATACACATTTACTTAGATTTCTGGCTCTGTGCCTGTGCCTTGAGCACCTTGACGACGATCTTCTGCTCCTCAATCAGGAAAGCACGCTTGATCCTTGAAGAAAATGAAAAGACAGTTTAGACAAAATTGCCTTGCTGTTGGCCATTAAAGCTCACCTGGAAGAAGCTATCATGGCTGTCAGTATGTACACTCAATTTCTGCCACTATGTAGACCATAGTGGTTGCAAATGTCTTAAAGTGAATAAGAACTTTTCAGAATCTGTGTCAAGACTTAATTGTTGCCTGAAAGCTAAAATGTGCCATTAGGAGCCAAACTGCTCCTTGTAAGCAAGATTTTGTTTCAAGAAATGAGGGTTAAATTATTTTACCTGTCACGCACACACTTGGCGCACATGGAGCCACCGTAGGCCCTGCTGACATGCTTCTTGGTCTTGGAGAGCCTCATCAGAACCTGAGGTCTAACAGCCCGGATCTACAAGACAAAGGCAGACCCATGATGAGAACAGAGCTGGCGCCATGATGGGCAGCAAGGGCAAAAAGCACAAGGACAGAGGGGCTTGGCATAGTAGACAACAGGAAATTAATTCTATGTTAAACATTCATCAAACAGCAGGTCTCTTTCAAATACAACACAAGTAAGGAACAGTTCCAAGTTTCCCTCCAACTAAAGGGTGCGGCAGTAAACCTGATTGATGTAGTGCTTTAGTGTAAAGAAAAAAGAAAAAGCCATGGCAACACTGCAATTCAGCACACAATACACCCACCCGGTCCATTCCTTTGCATCCCACAGGTTCAAAAGCATTTGACTAGTGTGACAGCCACCATACTAGGGTGGCTAAAGAATTTGTCCCACTGCTTATGCACATCAGGCACACATGCATATTTATTTGTTTCAGAGTGGTTGGTGCAGGGGAAATCTCTGCACCGGAAAATGTTGGGTTCAGTGTTGTGCTCTCGAACACAGGAGGTGAAAACAGAATGACCATTCACGCCTGCAAATTCAAAATACTTTGCATCAGTCAATTATACTACTAATGTCTAATTGAATGTCCAATTCTGATACTGTGAACGTGATATTTGACCTGACTGCACTGTTGTACTATGCTGACTTCCCTGCATTTTGTTCTTTCCTCCCTCTCATTTTAGTTTTTACTTGTAATGCGCTGTTGACTGAGGAAAGTTAAATTAAAATTAAGGCAGGTTCCCGATCTGCCCGTTCTGAATCAGCGACAAGAAGCAGTCGCAGCCATCAACAGCCTACATAGCAGAAGACAAACAACCTGACCGGGCTGGTTTGCTGCCTCCACAGGCTATTTATACACTCGATTACTATGTGACCAGGAGGGTGCTAGGTATCCTTAAACAAGTGCTCCCAGAAACTAGGGTTCAATAGATATTGGTTTTTGAAAGCCAATGTACATTTGTGTTGAAGCTGCCAATAGCAGGCAGGTATTTTGTGGCTACGTATGTTTACCTGTGACCATTTTCATGACCAAAACAAACAAACAATAAAATTTGGACCATGGGACTCAAAACGTCTCCATGGAAACAGCTACAAATCAAGGTTTAGCAGCTCTGAGGCAGTGTAACTTACTACCACCTATTCAATGGCAGACAGATACCATGCAACAAAAATAACATTTCACTGCAGATTGTTTTTATGTTGCTGTGGTCAGGGAGCAACCTCCATCATAACTGCAGGTGGATGAATAGACTAATGGATATTTAATAAAGGGCCTATACCAGACTACCTCTACTGGTAACAGGACAGTATCTAACCATAAGGGCCTCAATGCTGTGAGAAGAAGGGACCGTTAAGGGTGTATCATTATGTAACGAGCATCACTCAAACAAATACCTGCAGAGTTCTTGGGGGGAAGAGGAGGATTAACTTTAAAAAAAAAAAAAAAAAAAAAAAAAATGTTCACTTACTCCACGCAGCCTCCCTGGGCAGATGCCACATGCTGACTTGGGGGCTTTGCCAACCTTCTTGGTGTACAGGTACACAATGCGGTTACCAGGTGTCCGGGACCTGCAGGCCAGCAAGAGAAACATCACATTAGTTCAACAGTTTTTAGTGTCAGCTCCATACACGAGTTGTACTTGACTTGATTCTGCTGTTACTAAAGACTAACGCCAGCTCGACTAGCAGGCAACATCACCATGAAGCTGGACGAGTACTTACAGCCTGGTTTTGTTGGAGGCGGTATTGTAGGACAACCTACGACGGTAAGTCAGGCGCTGCACCATCTTGAACCTGAAATAGTTACAATGCACCAACATTAGTCTGGCAGTTGAATGAAGAACATCATGCTAGGATGCTAACCTTGCTAGGATGCTACCGTTGTTATGGCGCAAGACATTGACAATTTTCCCTAACAGAGACAACCAGCGAGTATAATATTAGCCAGAACAGTTGGCCGAAGGTTTACTTAATAGTAGCGTTACAACTACACTACACTCTTGATATAAAGTAGCACTCTCGCCATCGTAGTTCGTGGTGTCTATCGACTTCATATATGGCAAACAGCATATTTGGGGGCACCGAAATCATGTCATCGGGACGACTAACACATTCGATATTTACATCAAATGATAACGACACTCTTTATTGGTGGTACTTTCTATAGAAACCAGCCACATTTGCCTCTAGAATAACAGATTACAACGGATTTATTTGACATATTTTTCTGAGTAAAACAGGAGCCGCCATACCTGCTATCACCGTAACCGGAAGAGGAAGAACCAAGGCGGGTGTCAAAGTTAAAGTTCCTCCATGCTCTGCTATTTTAGGGCTGCTATAGAATATACTGCCCCCTGCTGCATGCAACAGGCACACGCAGGAGGTACTGAGTAAGAAAATGTAATGAAAGAAAATACATTGTAACTAAACATAAAGAATATATCAACCTATCTAACCTGTATCAGTCAGTGAAGACGCTTTGTCTGTATTTACTTGTGTTCTTATTCTCATTGCGTTTTTTGGTTTAATTCGTTGTATTGTCTTCAATGAGGTGTGTTTGCTCTATTCTTATCCATACCCTTGGCTCTGCATCTGAAACGATCCAATCTGGGATTACTAAAGTAATTTAAATCAGAAATCACCTTTATTCAAACCCCATCACTCATTAACAGTAATAAGTAAAAAATAATAAATGATTGGCAACTCCACCATTCTTCCATAAAGATGCCAAGTTTAGAATAGTAGATCGAGGCAGCAGGAAATTGAATCTGAATTGTAAAGAGCAGGTGCAGGTAGATCGATTATCCACTAGATGGCAGTAAAATATGACTTTCGACAATTCTGACGTATTGAACCCTCTCAAGCACATTCTCCAGTCTTGTTCAGCAGCCCACTGATTTGTGGACAAGCTCTCATTCTTACACACTGTTTAGTTGCAATGAAACAGGTTTTAACTTATCTAAAGGGCAGCAGGGTTGGGATGTGATTTTTACATTTGAAGGGCAAATCTGAATCCAGGGGGCTTTTCCATAGCTGACCCTGACCTCCCTGTGGAGTGGGATAACTGAAATAAAAATCCAGTATCAAATTACATTATAACATACATACTGTTCATATATATGGGCAATGTACTTGTGAAACTTGAAGACATTACCTTAATTTAGACATACATTTCATACATACTTAAATACATACTCAAACTCAACTCCTTATCACTAATATTTCCTGTTCTCATTTCTCATGTGTTCTTGTAATTGGATATTTTGAAACATTTTTTTTGTTTTGGCAAGGGGTTATGAAAAGACTCAATGTAGGATTGCTGGGTGGTTTAGTTGACAATATCAGTCAAAAACTGCAACCAATTCCAATGAAAACAATGTTTTTCGTGCTGCAAACATTGCTGAAATCACAATTAAAATGGCATCAGATGACTGACAGGAAGAAGATTGAAAGGAGTTTCAAAGTGAATGGCTTCCTGTGAGAAGCAGAAGACACTGAAACTGTGAAATTCATATCTATTGAGACAAGCCTATGCATTAAACAACAATCTAGGTTAGTCTGAACCACATTAACACAGGTTTAGTCCACAATAATGACACAGACTTTTTTGGTACCCATGACTTGTTTTAAAACTGTAAACCATTTATTTATTTTATTTTTACAATAATTAGAGTTTTTCAAGGTGATTCTATTTCATAATACAAGAATACTGCTGCCACAAAATCAGCCCTTGAAATGTATAATGAATACCATATTTAAACATTTCTTTTCAAAATAAAAGCCAAAAAAAATAAATTTAAAAGAATACATTCCATACATGCCAACAAACACTGACAATCTGCAGCATACAGACCATAGCTGTAATCATGAGAGTACCAGCTCAAAATGGCTCCCCATCAAAGACATGCTGTGTCTCAAACAGACATTTGCCAAGTTCGGCCAACAGATGGTGAGCTTGGCATCCTTTTAGATGAAGTGCTTGGCAAAGGCAAAGTTCAGAGAAAAACACCATATTCTCTATATTGGCACATTACGCAGTCTGTTTATGGGAATGAAACTCACTCTCTGGTTAGCAATCAAATCAGTCAGGAGTCCTTGAGGGGTGGTCGACAAGAGTTCATTGTTTTCACCCTTCTTTGCTTATTATTCATTGTAAGTATAAACATGAAAATATAGTGATTTACAACTACTACTAAACTATCTCCAATAACCACATCTTGGGCTGTGAGCTCCTATCAAACAGGCCTGCAATAAATATGTTACAAATGATATATTGACTCCTTTGGGCCAATCAGTCACGACAACTTAAATTTCAGTCTGTTTCGTGGGAGACAGGGGTCTTAATTTCTAGCAAATCTAATGCTGATAGGTTTTCTCACAATGAATTACATGTATGGTGGTACCTCAAAGGCACGCGATATGCTTCTTCAAAGTTTTCAGTTAATTGCTATAGTACCCCCTTGGACCAATCGATGTCATTTGTTTCAGCTCTATAAAATGCTCAGTGGCAAGATGCATCACTCTCATGGCTGCCCCTGTCTGTTTCTTATTGGAAAGCAGGTAGCCTGTTGCTGGTGACCTCTAGGGGCTGAAGCATGTATCACATGATCAGTTAAGAGATTGATTTGATTAAATCCAGATGTGACGCGGCCTGGGATTAACCCCTTGTTTGCCGGCTGGCCAAAGCTCGAGCACCAAGGTCACTAGTACAAAAGGTCTCAAAAAGATTTGCACTAGGACCGCAAAGGGATACTGAGGCACGCACACACACACATACACACACAAACGTACATGTCCAAACAGATACAACCATCTGTAGACAGTCTGTTATTAATCTTGTCAAATGTAATTATACTGAAAGATCACACTCAAGTGGAAGATCCCATTTAGATCTCAATCCAACAACATATATAAATCAATTCATGATGCTTAGATCATTTTGAACGTGCAAGTGAAACTCGACCTGAGCAGGCGTGGGCAGGGGCAGCAGAAGGAGAGTTTGTTTATTTGAACGCCGTCTGACTTCACTGCTCTCATTTTGAGGATCCCCTTGACCCCCCCC
>CABFOQ010014276.1:17427-39333 GCA_900660455.1 Gephyroberyx darwinii | reverse complement strand
CCCACATAGTAGCAAGTTTTAGAAGTTGTTGGTTTAACTGTGTCAGCAGAACAGGCTGATTAAAGTAACATTCTCTGCTTTTCAAGCCCAGAGCCTTTCCCTTACATGTTGTTCCCTTACCGGGTGTTGCATGATATAAGGCTGATGTGCCACCCAAGAATGATTCTGTACCTGAGGGGAGGACAGACAGACAGACAAAGAAAGAGACGGAGAGAAAGGGAGATACAAAAAAGAAAATCTTTGACTTTTCATAACTCTAAAAAGCATTTCTGTGTGAAAATACACCCGTTTTACCAGCCTAAACCACTAACTGAGAACTCATAGATTTGCCCTATTTGCCCATATTCATTTCAGGTGTCGGGTATGGAATCTCCTCAGCACACAGGAAGTGATGAATTGAAACTTAAGAATGAAACACAAAACTTTCCTAAACAGCAGCGAGCGAGTGTGCCGTCCAGAGAAAGCTGGACTCACCAATGATGGCGCAGATGTTCTCCACCCCTACCAGCCACTAAGAAGAGGACATTTAGGTCCAAGGAGTGTGCAGTTTACTGACATCACGTTATATGATTTCTGGGTAATGAAGTCCTCCAAAGACATTTTATCTTCCGCTGCTACTTGGAGACACCAAAGTGCAAAGTTGCCTAGTGTAGCTTTAACACAGCCAAATAAATCTCACCTATTCCTGCATCTACACTACTGGCACAACCACACATACACACCCACACATGCAAAAATACATCCACATGTGGGCATAAAACCTCAAAGACAACATAGAAAGAGCGAGAGAGCAAGAAAGAGAAAGACATGGGGGTGATTTAAACCCAGTTCCAGCTCTTGGACATGCTTATATAAATACAGTGTAAACAGTGTGACTAGTGTACATAAGCACATTACAGACCAAAGGAGTCCTACTGATTGTGTAAACCAACTTCTTAGAAGAGGGATCTTCCACAGTACCTGGTAGGCAGAGACCGGGGACATGTAGGGAGACATAGCGGGCTGTGCAGTCATCATCCTATTGGTCACAGGATAAGGATAAGGATAGAACCTAGCCAACAGAGAGCATTTCAAAATGGAGCTTAAAGTTTGCAAGAATTATGAGAGACCGTAAGCCGAGTAAAAAAAAGTTAAAACAATCTCTTGATCTGCCATAACCTGCGTTTGACTTACCCATTCTGCATAGCTACTGAGGAGGGGTCATAGGTAAGAGTCATTGCACCCTGAGGTGAAAAGATGCATAATATGGAATTACATATATTTCACTTACTGCTGTGTCACAACCATCAAACCCAAAATGCGAAACAAATCAGTACAACGAAACATAAATAATCACTTCATCTGAGAATAAATTCAGTATTTCACGTATTCCTTTTTCATGTCTCATCCCAGCATCAAGTGCACAGAGACTGGCAAATGGTTACAACTGATGTAAGACGATAGGCAGATACATACTAGTCTCAGATCGCCTTCTCTGTTCCATGTCCGTCCATTGGGAACAAATGCACTGTGAGCATGTTTCTTCCTCTGGCCGTCTGCAAACTTGCACAACAAGGGCTCAGAGGGAGCTAGGGACAGAGCATATGACCGGTGAGGAAACATTCATTGTTACTGACATATTGATGATGGTTTTCCTCGCCACCTCCACAAGCTTCATCACAGAGGGGAAAGGAAGAATAAACTCATTCCTACCCAGAGTTCCAGAAGCTGTCTTGATGAATTTCCCGTTGAAGTTGGAGATCACTGCATTACACTGCTCTGTGGTGTCCATCCTAACAGGGGAGGAAACAACAGCCATGGTTAAATCATCAAACACAGAGAGACACATTTAAAAGTAACCCCTTTCTTTAATGTATCTTTCCACCAGAGAGGCTCTCCGTATTGCCACTTGCGGAATTAAAGGCAGAAAAAAAAACATCAACTCTGAATTAATAAAGGGTCTATCTTTTCATGTTAGATAATGCTAGTTGCCTAAGGGGTCTAATGTACTGCATGCTAAGATGCTAACATGCGCACAGGACAGAGAAATCTACTAGAGATACAAGATGACTCCTATCGTAACATGTTAAGGTGAGCTGACCGACAAGCCAATTTTCCAAAACATCAGTGCAGTCCTTTAAGAAATAAGCCTCAAGAGGCCATGCTTTCCAGTGATTCAGCTAAGCAGTATTGTTAAGCAGTAAATGTTATTTTGTCAAGTCATCTCAAATGTATTTGTATAACCCTTAATCGTAGTTACAATCTCAAAGACTGTCAAAGACTAACCCTAACCCTAACCCTACAATGCCCACATTATGAAATTGAAAATGAGAGCACACGATGACGTTGGAGCCTCGCAGAGGACAAGTCAAACCTAGCAATAGCTCTTGAACAGCAGCTAAACGACGTGGTTGCTAAGTGACCCATAAGTACTGAATCAAATTGTAATGAACAGTTATGCTTTCGCAGGTGCATGTTCAATTTGCAACGGTTTTGAATGCAATTCGGCCTAGAAGAACCGTGGCCGGGAGTGCAAATGTCCTTCAACTGACCTGGCGAAGCCGACGCCTCGGCTGTTGCCGCTGTAGTCTCTGAGGACGCGCGTGGAGACGACCTGGCCGAAGGGCTGCAGCAGGTTCTCTAGCTCCTTCTCATCCACAGAGAGAGGCAGGTTGGAGATATACAGGTTGGTAGGGTCCTGCTCCTGCTGCTGCTCACATAACAGAGAATGGAGAGGGAATGTAATGAATGTCATGCACGTTACAGCATGACATTCCTCGGATGCGAAACCGATTTCTCGGAAATCAGACAAATCTGTGTTGTACTGCATCACATGTGAAGACATTTTGGACATTTTCTATTCAAATGTCTTGCTTTCAAAGGCAACAGCACTCTGATTTGTGGGGTTTGTTTCAAACCAAACATTTACTGTGCTCTGTTTTGATGCTTTGCTGATCTTTCATTGGCAGATGGAATGCATGGTAGAAACTAGTTAGTCCTGATAAGGGTGAGAGTCAGACCAAGCAAAGTGAAGTGACAAAAGAAGGCTTTCGGTTTAACAAACAACTTTAATAATCTCTCTCTCGCACAGGCACACAAACACGTACACAAACACACACACAAACACGTACACAAACACACACACAAACACACACACAAACACACACACAAACACACACACAAACACACAGTGCACTTTATTTCTACAATGCAGTAGATCAGCACCTCTAAGGCCTTCCCTAGAAACAGCAGGAGAGTTGCGTAGCCTAGCTACCACAACACACAAACTGTGTTCTGCTGTGTTTGGTCCAAACAGAGCAGCTAGACACAGCTCTCCAGAGAGCAACCCTTCATCAATGAACTCTCTACTATGACTTTAAGTACACAAGAACACAAGAATACAGACAGGGCTAGGAATGGGACTGAAAGAAATGTGATGATCTAGAATATTTCCACTATGCACCAGGAGGACGAGCTGTCAGACAAATCACACGTGATGAAGAAATAACTTTTTCTCTAAAAGAAATTGGAAAAATTAGGTAGTACTTGCTATAGTGCAGATATGCTAACATCAATAAGCATGAATGGTAATAGTCTGTAATAGTCTGTACTAATCTATATGACCTAACTAGAATGGAGGGACAGCATGGGAGGCAGGAAGCTGGTGGGCCTGTGCGGAATGTGCAGTGTGTAATGTGTGTAATGTTGACTGACAGGTTACTTGGCAGGGAGAGATGTGACATCTGGTTTCTACAGTGAATGTAAATGGGGTCACAGAGAGAACAGCCAGTCAGCTGAGGCCATGTGACCATTCTAATGTCACTCTCTAACTCACACACAGACACAAGCATGCAACAAATAAGCACAGCCCCTCCATACAAACCACAAACAAAACAAACACACACACACACAACACACAACCGTGTGTGATCAAACATATGCACAGGCACACATGCACGCTCACATCAATCTCACCTTGGCCATCTGGGCTTGTATACCACTGGTTTTGAGAGCATGTACTGCCTTTAGAGCTGCTGCCGGGCTGTCAAAGTCCACAAAGCCATAACCTGTAGTTGGTAGAACAGTATTCACAACCGCCATCATTAAATAAGACACGCCCACTGATGTAACATCTTATCCTACCACTATGGATGCCAGTCGGCAAGAGTCAACGAATAAACAGCCACACTGACCTTTACATTTGTTGGTTGTCTTGTCCAGGATTGCCTTCGCTGACTGGATCTTGCCGTACCTGTGCACACATCAACACGTACATTACTGCCATAGAAATCTTTCTTTACACATAATATGCCAAAACAGTGAGACTAATATTTTTTAATCTACACAAAATATCCCTTCACAAGGCCACATTATTCCTATATTAATATCTCTAATATCGGTCAAATCACAACGTTGCTTTATGTGTCAGTCACCTATTCACTACTGTATATCCCTTTTCACTTTGGAGTGAAGATTGAGTGACTACCTTCTCTTATCATGACTGGCTAAAAATAAGACAGGCCGAACAATAGCAAAAGCAGGAAAGATGGATTAATAAAACTCATCTAAACACATAAAGATGACACAGCAGGTAACTAGCATGAGCTACCTCGGCCCAAATATTTCTACACACTTTGTGTCCAATTTCAATGCTTCATAAAGCACTGACCTCATACACAAGTTGAACTGTGGTACAAACACCATTTGCAGAACTGGTATCTGAGTACACACACCATACAGACTAAATGCCTAGCTTACATCACCATTCAAACCTTGTTGCTATGAAAAGCTCTTTCATTTCTGCTTTGTGCAGGCAAACACCATTGGGAACGGGAACAAAACACAAGCAAACACGACACAAACAGCTGCTGCTGCTGGTTACATGGTTGAATGCCTCTCCCCATATGCTTGTAATTCTGAGGAAAAGAGAGGAGACAAAACTCCACTAATTATGGCATCCACCATCACTAACTACTAGGACTGATGCCTATAGAACCAAACATGTTCACTGAGCCACTTTGGGTGACTTTGTTATTTCAGAAAACCAACATTTTTACAATCCCTTTCAAATACTACAGTTGGATTATGGCTTTGTACATGTGTGTGTGTGTATAGAGGCGGGGTATGGTGGTTGGTGCAATTCACGTGTGTATGTGAGTACTAGAGTTTGACCGATATGTGCTTTTGAAGGCTGATACCGATATTTTAGGATTGAAGCTACCGATAGCCGATATTTTGTGCCGGTAATCAATATTTTTGTTGGAAAAGCCTCTAAAACAGCATTTAGACCATCATGGGACACTAAAACTCCAGACTAACGAAAGGGGTTGCCTATTCAATGGTAGGAGAAATTAAGTGAAATTAAATTAAATGTATAAAGAAAGTAAAATTTCATTGCAGGTTCTACTGTTTTTATATAGCTGCGGTCAGGGAGGAACCATCATTCATTCATCAGTCATCATATCGGAGGTGGATGACACTGACATCCAATATTAGTGTGTACACACATGGGCGTACTTGTGTGTTCATGTGTGAGTACTCACTGCTGACAGAGTTTGACCAGATCCAGGTCTGTAGTAGCAGGGGGCAGGCCGCGGATGTACAGGTTGGTTTTGCTGAGCTGCTCCCAGCCTGTGCTGCTGCTGTTGCTGCTACTGCTGGGACTGGACGGAGTCATGGGGTAGGACTGCACACAGGAAACTCACTGTTAGGAAGTGTATGCAAGCTAGATAATCTAATCGAGTTGGGTTTTTTTTTTTGGAGCCAACACTGATCACAGATGTTGTTTTTGAACACAAAACACACAAACATGTACGTCACCGCGATTGGACACATTAAATTTTCATCACTGTGCATTGTGCGCCCTCTGTTAGCTCAATACATGCAAGAATTGTTGTATTGTCCTTTGTCATTGTTGTCACCTGAATGCTCTTCTGAAGGTGATGAGCACGGCACATCGATAATCCACCCAGCAGTCGACAGAGCTTAAGTTATTCTACATTGTGACATGTATGAAGGTTTCAGTGGAAGGTTGGTTTTGGCTCGAGCTCCTGGCTGCCGTAAAGGAGTGATCCTATGAGCCAATATATCAGGGAGTGTATTAGGTGCATTTACTCTTGTATGTGAGCCTTTAAGAACCGCCATGTAATACAATCTGCCTTGACTCCATACTTCCTGTTTTAGTGTTCATCAGAAACCGACAGTCTTATGCACATTTTACTTCAGAGCCAAACCACGCAGCACTGCAAAGCATTTCCTTCCCCTTACTCATTCATTAAAATAGCATCCAGCCACCCAGACTCACTCCATGTCAGGTCAAAAAAAAGCCCCTAACAGTGGAATCACACTCATCCGTCCAAGCCCAGAAGAGAATCCATTTCAAGTACAGTTCATAAAGTGCCAAAGCCATAAAAACATCCATAGCAACGAGAACACTAGCATATTTTTACGTAATCGTGTGATGTTAAAATGCTCATACCAAGAAATTATCGCCATAACAGAAACATCTGTCGGGCCTGTAGGCTATGTTTTCAAGTAGAAGCCATAGATTGTTATTGGTATGTGTTTACCACAGTAACTTTTCCTGAGACTAACAGGGTTCACATCGAGCCTCAGAGACAGTACGCCTACTACATTAGTGAAGTCAGCCAAGGGCGGTTACACTAGTACATCGTCATCAGAGCAGACTAAACCATTATTACACCTACACTTCAACCTCATGGACTCCTTCCTTACAGGCAAGAAAAGCAATTATTTGTGGCTAGTTTCAGACCCGACTCCTTGGTGGCAAAGTAAGCTGTCCCCTGATGGATATCCTAACCCAATGCATGAACAACCCAAGTTAGCTCTGCTGCTAATGGTGGCTATTTAGGTGTATGTGGGCTGCAGGCTCTAAACTGATGCCCCCCTATGGCAGAACTCACAATGCACTTTATCTAAAGGAGGAGTAAAATAAAACCCTTTAGCTCTCATCGGAGGTTATACCAACAGTGGCCTCCTGCCTCTCTCACAGGACAACGCTCACTCTTGTTTTAGAATCAAAACCAAAGGGGATAATATGATAAGTAGAGGGGACAGAAACCTAAATTCACTTTTTTTTTTTTTTTATCACCTGAGAGGTCAAAATTCAGGATGCAGCACTGGTGACTAGTCCACTCCAGCACACTGAATGAGAACCAGCCTCTCAGGTACCAGCGTGCATTAACCTATGAAATGGACAACACTAGCCGAAATGCACATTTAGAAATGTGGATGAATGACCGGGGAAGCAAAGTTATAGCCGTGTGGACATTGGTCAGCCTGTGAGGATGGAGATGGGATCCCCTCTCTCCATCTAGCCTATCGGTGTACCATTTCCACTCCCATCTGACCACTAAACCAAGGCGCATCTTGACTGGGAGAAGTCGGTCTAATCTCAATCTTTTGAGAGTTTTATCCATTCGATATTAGACTCTACTATCTGTAAAATATCTATCTCCCATATGTTCGCCGAGAAGGGCTTTCCAATGTCACGTTATCGCTTCATTATTTACACATTATCAAAAGACTGTTTGACATGTTTCACATACTACCTCAAGTGTATTGCGTGAGGTAGGTAAACCAATGTGCTTATTTTCTTTTCTTTTTTTTGGCCTACCTGCTTACGATTGGCTGTCTTCAGCGGGTTGCCTGTATTTGCAAAGATCATCCTGGAGGTTACGGCTCTGTTTTATTTCCTAATTAGATCCAATATTGCAACACGGAGCCACTAGATGGAATCCAAACGGTGTGTAGAAAAGCCAATCGGTTTAAAACATCCGCATATTGAACGGGATGGTCAACAATAATGCGATGCTAAGGCGTTCCGTCCTCTGTAGCGTACATAGGTACCGACACATCTATACAGTCAGATGCAAAAAGCGATGGACCAACCCTCCGGTCCGGTTCATTGATCTACGACGTCCTGCAGACCAGTCCCACCTACTACAGACCAAACCATCTCCGCAGCTGCAGGGTGTTTAAGATCAAATAAACTGCGTCGCCGCCGCCTAAACACCCATATTCTTGGTTTGTTTTCGCGACGAAGCAATAGAACAACGCCTAAAATGTATCGCTTAAAGTTTAATCGGCCACGACATGCGTCTGCGCTCGATTATAGTCGTGCAATCGTTTTACATGAACACTCGCTGGTTTTCACGTTATTATCGTCCGCACATACCAAGCATTCTTCACCCCCCCCCGTTCCAACCCTTCCCCCCACCGACACACTGACATGTCAGAGAATCAGGATGCAATGAAATATAAGCAGGGACTGGCCTGGGCTGGAGGTCACAGCCTATTTGTGAATCCAACTATAGGTAGACTGGTGGAGAATTGCATTTACAAACAAGAATAGAGGATTTATACATCTAAATGTTCTGGATTTTCTCCTCCTTTTTTCATGTTCATGTTTGTATATGCAGATCATTTGTATGACATAAAGGTTTAATGGTATTTTTAAAGTATTGAGCAAAGATATTAACACCTAACAGCATGATACATTTATGTCTTAAGCTGATGGATTTAATTGTTATGTGATACACCATAATTTCCTTTAGATTAATCATTGAATACAGTTGTGTTTGTGTGACCTATATCCAAGCACAGAGAAATATTTTGCACCAAACCATGTCATAAAAACAACTTCCTTAATGCAGCATCTCAAAACACAAACTAAAATTAAAAAAAATATAAAATTAAGTTCTAACTGTTACAAAGACAGTTTTTTGTCATCGTGCTCTTCAATTAATTTCATTGTACATATAGAATTTTTTTTTTAACAGGATCACCATCAGTTGCCACTGAAGTGACCACTAGTCTTTGTGCAGTGCTCAAAAACAATAAAGAAACTACAAATCAAAGAAATGAATAGAGTTGTTGAATGTACTTTGTACTTTGTTCCCTTAAGTCCATTTACCCCAGACCCAAACCCATGTACCCCAAATACCTGGAAATGTTTATCAAAACTGCATTTAGTTATTGTTCCTTTTTATTGCAGTTACAGTTTAGCTAATGTTTGGATGCTCCCGCAAAACCATCAAAAATGTTTGTTGACTCACTCATTCAACACACCTGCAGGTATGACTAGTGTCTGTCTTGTATTTCAATGAGTCATAAGTAATCTAACCTGTACATACACATTTGCAGCTCAAAAACATGCAAAGAATGTTCAGTATGCATTGAAGGTACTTTGCTGCCTGACTGGAGCACTGGGCTCTTAAGAGAAAATGCAGAAAAGTGAAGCGTAAGTGGAAAGGCAATACACTTCACATATTCTATGACATATTGAAAGACCTCCCATATCAGTAAGCAGTCAAAGTCACATGAGAAAAATATTTTTCTGACCTCATCTCCAAGAAGTGTTAACATCCTTAGGGTCCTGAGAGCACATTTCTCCGCCATCCTGCAACCTTTCCATTTCACTGGTAATTTCTGCTGTCCTGAATTGCTTTCAGCCTGCCCTTTTGACATTATCCCTACAGCCTTCCTTAGAGGGGTTGTTGACATAGCAGGCCCAAGCATCCTCTCCATTATCAATAGTTCTCTGGTCAACAGTACTGTTCCATCCTGTTTTAAACATGCAGTGGTTCAGCACCTCCTTAAAAAGCTTAAACTAGACCACACAGTTCTCAGCAATATCAGGCCCATCTGATATGTTTTTGTCCAATGTACAATTCTGTTCCAAAAATTGTCATTCTTGAACCAGTATTAAGGCTCTCCATAATACAAAGTTGATCCCTCTGAAGGTGTCCAATGATTTTATCCTGGCTGTAGATTGTGTGTTGAAATGTTCCTTCTAGACTTTATCTCCTGGCTTGGTGTGCCTCATATCATAGGAACAGAATCATCTAAGCCACTTTAGGCAATTTTTCATCCTCCCTGGCTAGAATTTCTTATGGTGTTCAGGTTCAATTCTAGGTCCAATTCTCTTCTCCAATGATATGTTCCCACAGGGTTGTATCATTCAAAAATGTGTTTGTGTTGGTATGCAGACAGAACCTAGCCTTATATCCCCATAAAATCCAATGATTAGTGCAATTTAAATAACCTGAGGAAAACCTGGCCCAAAACCTTCTCTAGCTAAATGAGGGCAAATCTTTAGTTGTTTTATTTGGTCCCTCTGATTCCATCAAAATTATTACAAACAGCTTGGGCCAAACAATCACTTATGTCACTTATGAGTTATGCTTTTTACAGTACTTGCTTTTATTCTTGTTTTTTTTATTCTGTTTATTGTTATGCACCAAAACACCAAGTCAAATTCCTTCTATGTGAAAACATACTTGGCAATAAACCTGATTCTAATTCTAATTCTGATTCTGATCTTATGCCAAAAATGTCAAGTTAAATAAATCAATCAGTATTGGGTAGCTAGGTTTGTTACAATACAAACCTTACATTACGTTACATTACGATACGATACGATACGATATGATACGATACGATACGATACGATACGATACGATACGATACGATACGATACGATACGATGCAATGATGGTACACTGACTGGACTACTGCACTTTTTACCAACTTCTTTACAACAATAGTAGTGTACGCTAATACTGAAAATTAATTTTAATAACAAGCAGTACACATCTTCTGCCAACCACACCATCTCAGTGCCAGCCACATCAAGTCATATTCCATGTAATGCACTTGGAAAATATTCACATTCTCCACTCACATTTAGCATTTAAAAAATGTATTCTGGAAAGTAGACAGGCAGACAGAGTAGCAGCTTCTGGTGGGATTTAAGCCAGAAGGGACACACATGTGGCCCCAGAGGCAGCAGACACGTTAGCCTTTCACTTCTATCTAATTGGACTCATTTTATATTAACATGCAATCAGTCAAAGGCTCACAGCAGTGCTTGCCAATGGCACCCATCCTGCTGCAGATCCTCCGGGAGATTTAGAAAGTGAAGCCAAATCCAAATCCCATCAGGATGCAGAGAAGCTCTTAAAGCATCAAATTTCTTTCCTCTGCTGGTAGGATTATGGTTTCAGGGTGGTGTCATGTTACAAAGCTCCCCCTGATGTTCCTTGAAAAGTGTAATTTTCAATCCTATCTGAATAAGGTGTAATCGTCTGCAACAGTAGAGGCTTTTATGTGAATGACGTGTTGTGCTTGTTACCTAGCTTGGTAGTTGGTGCTTAATAAGCCTGCATCCCATCAAATTGACCTTTTGGTGGGAGGCAAATGCATATTCAAACATAAAGAAAATAACCACCAAAATAACAAACCAGAGATCTTTTCAGAACAATATGCCTGAAATGTCCAGATTTTCATGTAACTCATATGATGCCAAAAGTATTTACCATATCATATACCATGAATATATGACAAATATATTTATATTGGCTTGAATGTTAGTAAACTATATTCCACAAATTACACTACACTGCATCTGTGTGTAAACATGATGACCTCATATCAGTCCAATAGCAAATATCTATTGTCAAATGTCCATTGATCTTGTAGCCTTTGATGGATTTATCCATACATATATTCATTGTCTGGGTCATTCATCATAAAGTTTTAGGACTGATATTCTATGTGCTTGGAACAATATAGTGAATAGATTTAGGATATGAATCAAGTCTGAGGCTGTTAGTCAATCACTGGGAATGCTCAACTCAGTGAATTAGCCCAGTGAGTCATAGTGATTCAGCAACTGGTAAACTCCATCCAGTTTGAAGGAAAATTCATGACAGTTTGAAATTTGGATTTGGATTGTGAGATCCAGTTGTTGAAGAAGTGATCTATAAGCTGAAGACAGGCTGGAGTTAAGCCAACTCACAGCTATAGGCACAAAACCCTTGTCTTCCTCCTATTAGTCCTAGTCCAGGAAAGAGTGAACACTGGCCAAATGGCAACCATTCAAATGCTGTAAAAGGGATGTGAGTGGAGTCTTGTAGTATAGACCTGGCTTTTTTGAGAGTTTGCTGTTAATGAAACAATAATAATAACATATATATATGTTTGTGTGTATATATATTAACCCAGAAGGCCATAAAACTAGCATATAAGATCCAAGGAATAACATCTCAAAGCAATTTGGTACATTAATCTTGTGAAGCTTGGCTATGTGTGAGACTATTAGACTGAGTGTATCACTGAGTGTATCAGTGCTCAGTGTATTGGATTGGGTACACTGATATAATATGCCAATTAGTACCTTATCAAGATCACAACAGGTCTTGTGGGTGTGGAGAAGGAGGGACTGGACAGTGAAGATGATCTGCTTTTCCCTAATCCAATAAAGGATAAGAGATAATGAAAGACCAGGTAGGGACCTCAGCTCTCTAGATGACCTGCTTGGCACACTAGCCAACTACACCACTAGTTGGATTGTAAGAGTTGTCCTGCTGGATGGCTACTATCTGTTTGGACTATATGGGACCAAAAGGAGATTTTTTTCATGAACCTAGTGATGGTGAGAAGGGTTTGCAGCTCCTCAGGGAACAATGAAATGCTTGCCTGCTGAAATATGAGAAACCACACAGTTAATAAAATCAGAGCAGTTTCATTCTTTCCACTTTTTTAACAGAATGAGCCCGTATATCATTTTAATACTAGCTAGCTAAATAATGTCTTGAAATCATGTACCACATGGGATGGCCATGATGCTTATATAGGATAGTGCTGAGCACAAACTTGAAGGCAAGTTCTAGGTGAACGTACAATGCATTCAATTCAACTTGAAAATGTATGACTGGGCATCCTGGTGACTCATTGGTCTAAGGCACATTCCATGTAACCGAGATGTCCTGGGTTTGAATCCGGTCTGGCACCTACCCCTCCTCTCTCACCCAATCTTTCCTGTCTCTCTCTACTGCTGACTGTCAAATAAAGGCAAAATGCCAAAAGAAAAGATATGACTAATTACCTCAAAACTTGAAGATCAACATCTCAGTTACATGTTTTATGAAATATACTTGTAGCCAATCTGCTCAAAAGCACATCATACATGAAAGTTGTGTTTCATTTGTTTGTTTATTTATTATTATTATTATTATTATTATTATTATTATTGTTGTTGTTGTTGTTGTTAATATTATTATTATTGTTTTAATATGATAATGATATATAATATTACTTTCTTTCTCTTTTCTTAAACTTTGTTATCTCGACATCATTGTAAATGAGGGCAACCTCAACAATTCTTTTTTTCTACTACGTGTGCCGTAGAGCGGATGCCTGTAGGTATTCACACGCACAGTTAATTTATACAGATTATAATTCATATTATTCCTAGCATTATCATTATTTGTAGTAGTATTAGTAGTAGCATTTACATTCACAGTCATAATCATTTTCATATTATTAGTAGTAGTTGTGTAGCACTCCCCAAAAATAATGAGTGTGGCGACGCCCAGCGTCTAAATTTTGCAAGTGCCAAAAGGGCTACAACGCAAGACGTCATCAGTGCGCCGGAAGACATTTTTCAGACTATTGAGAATTCTGGCTGATTCATTGTAGCCAGTTGGTCTGACTCGGTAGCACACAAGAAAACTGAATATTCTTACAATCATTAAGATCTGACAACAGGTAAGTGAAATCAAACTATAGGACTGCTAGCTTCATTTTCAATTTGACAGGAACGTATACTAAAACAGAATCTATTTCACTTATTCGTTCTTGATGCTTTTGTTATGCTAGCTGACGTAAGCTAGCATCACCAAGCTAACAGCCTATAACAGCTTCTAGCTAACTCTGCTAGCCAAGTAACATTCAAGTTATTTACAAGGATACTTTCAACCAAAAAAATAATGTTCGGGTTTGAATTGTCCTAATGTTTATGTTGTGTAACTGTAACTGTAAAGACCTCATTAAAGTACGTTACTGGCTAAAGTCAACTCGTTTGCAAACCAACTTAATGTCAGTAATATGCGATGTGCTACTTGGATAAAGTAATGCTAACGTTAAGTTAACTTTTAATAACTCTTTGATTGTGCCTAACAGATATCGAAATGGACCGGCTGCTGAGGCTTGGAGGAGGAATGCCAGGGCTTGGTCAGGTGGGTCAGATTCAGGTGTCATTATAGTTAAAGATAACTAAGATAACTAATTGTGGGCCAAGATCTGTCTTGCTATCTATAATTACAATTAGTAATTGTATTAGTAATAGTAATACAATTAGTGAAGCAATGTTGAGGGTATTATTTTTTCCTAAAGTTTCAATTGTAATATTAAGATAATCTTTGTTATCATTTTATGGCAACATCTAAAAGCAAAAATCGGTTATATTTGAAATGCATAAAAGATCCTCTCCTCTCCTCGTGTAACTTACACCATGTTGATGCTACTTCCAATGATGTAGACTATGAATTTATTCAGCTTATTCAGGCAAAAAAAAAATGGGTTAACTCTGTTTCATAAATAAAAAGCTGGATAAACTGAACATAGGTAGATTTACCCTCCAACCCTGGCAATAAGCCAGGCCACAAAATGATCTTGATCTAAATTGGGGCTTCACCCTCATAGTTTAAAAATAAAATAAATTCATAGTTGAATTGAAAGGCCTGGCCTGGTAAATTAACAGGTACTTTGCTTGGTTTGACTCCAAGGGCCCCCCTACAGATGCTCCTGCTGTGGACACAGCAGAGCAGGTGTACATCTCTTCTTTGGCACTGCTCAAGGTAAGCACATTCCAACAGCACTATAAAAATGAACGAAATGTGTCATATTCATTTTAGCATTGTTGAGTCATATGCTGTGACATGTCCCAATATATGTTTTTGGTCTGTTAGATGCTGAAGCATGGGCGTGCTGGTGTGCCAATGGAGGTCATGGGATTGATGCTGGGAGAATTTGTTGATGACTACACAGTGCGAGTGATTGATGTGTTTGCCATGCCCCAGTCAGGAACGGTATGTATCTTTCTGATATCAAGGTTATGCATTGACCTCAACCTGTTTTCCACTCATATGTAGTTAATATGGTTAAGGTTCTCATTTTATATGTACTTATTAAGTGAATACCTGGTTGTATCCTTGATGTAGTAGGCAAAATGTGTAACTTTATATTGGGGTTTGCATCTTTATTGCTAAATGACAATTCTCCACCCAATAGGGTGTCAGTGTAGAGGCTGTGGACCCTGTGTTCCAGGCCAAGATGTTGGACATGCTGAAGCAGACCGGCAGGTATAACTGTTACACATATCACTAGGGATGCATATTTTGAAGAATTTCTTT
The DNA here is from genome assembly GCA_900660455.1 of Gephyroberyx darwinii. NCBI lineage: Eukaryota > Metazoa > Chordata > Actinopteri > Trachichthyiformes > Trachichthyidae > Gephyroberyx > Gephyroberyx darwinii. The sequence continues at coordinate 24,136 of CABFOQ010014276.1, read as the reverse complement.
GATCAGTATTTACCCACATTGACCAGTGAATTCCTGATGTTCATGAAGTCTAACGTTGTAGTAAGAAATACAACTTGTTTTTTAAAAATACAAATATGTGTATTATTTAGAAGTTGCCAATTGACTGAAATTTATCAGTCTGGACTAGAAACATGATGGTGTACTCTTATGTGTCTACCTAGAACATGGCACTCAAAGGGCAAAGTTCTCTGAACCGTATTGATATTTCATTGGTTATATGAACAAAGGGTACTGTCCTTCCCTTTCCAGTGAGATACCTTTTTTTCCCCCACCCAACAAACACCCGTTCCTTGAAATGTGTAAACCAGTATTCTCACTGAGTCTGTGTTAAGATGTTATGATGTGTTATGATGCTGCATTGTCATTCTGACTGTACCACATGTTAAGTCCTTCGTTCTGGTTTTAGCTGCACACAGACAGGAGAGATGCATCTCCCACACTGTCGTGATTTGTCGAAACATTTATTATTTAACAAATTTTATTTAACCCAACTTGATCAGTCTTTATTGCTTCAAATATTCTTTGAATGAATTTCCATGTATTGTACGTGTCAGAGAATGTAGAGTCTTGTCTGTCTGTAGTAATCAAGCCTCTCTTGAATGTCTTCTCTGTTTGCTGTCCTCTGCCCATATCTCTCACCAGGCCAGAGATGGTGGTGGGCTGGTACCACAGTCACCCCGGCTTTGGCTGTTGGCTGTCTGGTGTGGACATCAACACACAGCAGAGCTTTGAGGCCCTGTCAGAGCGAGCTGTGGCAGTGGTGGTCGATCCCATCCAGAGCGTCAAAGGAAAGGTAGGGATGTATGGCTGCTGCAAATACATGTGGTCCTGGTCTGGTCACACATTAAGTCTAGTCTGTTTCTCCAGATAGCTTTCATTTATTTACATGCACAGTTTGGTTTATGCAAAGTTAACTGTTAATTTTGATCATAAATGACTTCCCTTCTTATATTTTTATTATTATTATTATTATTATTATTATTATTAACACAGTTTCATGTGGGGCAACCACATCTTCTGCAGGTTGTAATTGATGCCTTCAGATTGATCAATGCCAACATGATGGTGTTGGGCCATGAACCAAGACAAACCACATCAAACTTGGGTCATCTGAACAAGCCCTCTATTCAGGTAAGACATTGTAGATGGTGACACCACTTTGGTCCACTGTGAATGTCCTACTGCCCTAGGATGGAATCCCACCAGCACTTTCATTCCTTCACCCAATTTCTCCACCGGGATTATTAAAGTTTCGTCTAAGTGTTTGTTTGACTGTGAACAGAGACGCACTTTGGCGGTGTGTTTAGGACTATTCAGACTTCACTTGTTATGCCATGCTTGATCAGAGAAATGTCACATAGGATTTGAAATGCTCCTTTTACCCAGTTCAGATGATGACCAATATCCAAAGACAGCATTTGTTGTTTATGTTGCATTTAATTTACTTCTCTCTTTGTGTTTTCAGGCTCTGATTCATGGACTGAACAGACACTATTACTCCATCACCATCAATTACAGGAAAAATGAGCTAGAGCAAAAGGTTTGAATTGTACTGCTCACATAGTTAGTTTTCATATAGTGCTTTTATTAGGACACATGGATCATGAGTTTCATTATAATTTTTAGATGCTGTTGAACTTGCATAAGAAAAGCTGGATGGAGGGCCTGACCCTACAGGACTACAGTGAGCACTGCAAGCTCAATGAGACTATTGTCAAGGAGATGCTGGAGCTGGCTAAGAACTACAATAAGGTATTGAGGGATCTCACCCTTTCTTCCACAAGTTTTTCTTTTTTTTTAAGCTCTTTGTAAAGTGACTTTTTAGAAAACTGAGAGCCTTGATAATATTGTTTCCAAAGGATAGTAATGAAATATGGAATAATGAAATGTCATCTTTCCACCCTAGGCTGTTGAGGAAGAGGACAAAATGACCCCAGAGCAGTTGGCCATCAAGAACGTTGGAAAACAGGTACCAATAAAAGTTTGTCCTGTGTATTAATGAATGTTAGTCATTACAGCTGATTGTCTAAATTAAGTTTATCAAAACTGAAGACTTGGCAAAAATTGATCTACTGTATGTTTACCACAAATCACACCCCATCCTTGATGTTTTTGTCCTTTTTTCCCTCCCATCCTTTTGCTCGTCTGTCACTCCTGCAGGATCCCAAGAGGCACCTGGAGGAGCACGTAGATGTTCTAATGACATCCAACATTGTTCAGTGCCTAGCTGCCATGTTGGATACTGTAGTGTTCCAGTGAGGGCACTATGTGTATAACTGTTAATATTGCAACCCTTGTTTTCTTTTATATAAAGTAAATGTATGTATAAAATGATGACTATTGGCTTGTGTCTGGTATGAGTGTGCATGTATGTGTACTATTTCTTACTATCTAGAGACGTATAATTCTGGCAGTGCAGCAGTCCACTTTTTAAATATTATTCCCCAGAAATCAGAGTGTCGTATCTCAAGAATTCTAATGGAGAACACTTGACATTTCTAATGGAGATCCCATTTCTATTGCAACATATCCTGTTTTTTGTATGACCATGGACACATCCCAGATGTGCTCACAAATTGTGCCAGTTGGCATATTGGTGTCATACCAATTCTAACCACTGGGTGGTGCCTTATGTCATTCAGGAGATTCAAGCAGTGTTCAACTCCAGATGGGGAACTTTGGCCTTTTTTCCTGGGTTGATTTGCGTCTGTTTGCGATTTACAGTAGACAGACATAAAATTAGATATTAAGTCATCAGCAATAAGGAAGTGAAACAGGAATTTAGTCTGAAATCATATTTCCATTGAACAAAGCAATTCCACAGACGGCTTCTTACATCTTTTTGAATTTGCTCTCGTGGTACAGAATAACAGGATAGATGAAACGTTTCTGGTAGGGTTTGATCCAAATGTGGTTTCTGCAGTAGGGTCTTTATTGATGGCCTGCAGTACATGGTAGATAAGACCTGACACATTTACGATAGAATCTCAATCTTTTTTCATATCTACTTTGGGGTGAACAGAACTGTACAAACATCGCAGATGAGAAATCACTTGGATGATTAGACTTGGACTGAGGAGGAGACCTCTCATCCCAGACTAACTAACAAGGAAACATTTGCAGAGCATCAACTTGTTGATTATCTTATCCAAGTGGATGTTCTGGGATGTTCTTGTTAGGGGAGTCATGTTCTCATAGTGGGAACTGGGCCCAACAGCCAGTTTCGCTCTTACTCAATGGTAATATGGTAAAAAAAAAAAAAAAAAAGGTCTCCATACGTTTGCAGGATCTCAGCCAGAGATAGTTGCAGTAACTCAAATGATATCAAAGAACATACAGCATATGGTCTTTCTCCTCTCTGTCCAATAAACTGTATACTAACTAGGCAGAGTGTTATGACAGACATGGTCCCTGGCCAACACATGGACCTTAAGGGTCTTCAAGTTACATCATTTTTGTTCCTGACAAAAGTCTTTGCAACCCACACAGAAGGAAATTGGACTTTCTCCTTGAACATATTGTAACAATCTTGAAGGTGTAAGGCTGTGCAATGAATCACATTCCTTTTGGCCATTTGGGAAATATCAGCGTGGGCCCCACCATAGACCTTACGGTAAACTCATAACCCACATTTTTGAGAAATAAGGCCCTTATGGAAAACATTCAGAGGACATGCCAAGATAAATGTATGCTGCTATTGTCCCAGCTGTTAAGATCATTCTGTATGATTCTGACCCCCTTCAGTGTATTGTTATAACCTTTAAACAAACTATCCTCCCATGGAAAAGTTTATTGTGATGCTTCTTAAATCCAATTGGAGTGTTAAATCCAATCTACTTGAATCTAGAGCTATAATTGAGGAGTGAAAAATTGGATGAAAATACAGAGGTTTCAAACTAAATTTTAATGCTCAGGTATAACATCCTTTGTCTTTTAAAGGGCTTAACCAAGATATTTTCATTCCACCCAGTTGAAACCATGGAGACCTTTGCAGACATGGCCCATCCTGATGGAAAAGTCAGGAGATGTCTCGAGGAGATTTGCAGGCTGGAGCGCGGTGTGGGTACGTGTCCGCATGCGTCCTGCATAGGAGCCGTATGGGACGCTGAGTCACACAATGTTATCGCTGTAGGGCCGCGATAAGAGATTTCCCCTCAGCACACTTCAGTATAGCACACAAGTCTGAACCAGCTCTCCTGCTCTCTCTCTCTCTCTCTCTGAAAATGGGATACGATAAGTCTAGACTAGGCTTTGTCTACCTTGGATGAGTGTGCATTAACACTGTAAAGGTTTGGTTGGGCTTTACTGTTGTGAGCACACAAACACAGCTGTAATCTCACACTGTTATAACTTCCCCTTACAGTAATCTTTCCACGCCAGACCCCGGGTCTATTGTACAGCTGATGGTTCACTTGAAAGCCACTATGGAACATGTGGATAATGCACACAAAGTTTGAGAGTGATACACTGGGGGTAAGATGGAGACACACTCCATGATAAATACAGTGATAAATACAGGAAGAGAATGATTGTGTGTGGGTCACGCAGTGGTCAAACAGCTCATCTCCCCCATCTCTCCTCCACCTCTTGCAATCAAGCTGTCCCGGGCCCCCTCCTGGGTCTGATATTCAAAGGAATGTTTTGTTGCTTGCCTTCCCCGCCCTCCTCACGTGGCGAACCACTTCCAAACAGATGAGCTGAAGGGGGAGTTTGTAAACAAGATGAGGGCTTTAATAAATGCTGGTGCTGTTTGGTGTGGTGCAAGAGGACAGATCACTCCCATAAAACCACAGCAAGTGCACCGCCCTCTTCCCAGGGAGCCATTAGATGACATAAGAACGCTTTGTAGGGATGAGTGCATGTGCACACACACACTCACACACACAACACACAGTATACAGTGTTTTAAAATGTGAACAATTATTACATGAAAAATGTAGATAAATGAAAAATACATTTTATGTTGTTGGGATATAATAATCAAATAATAATGTTCTTTTATTTAACTGACAGTGCAGACTGATGATGAATTGTCTCCTCTCTTGGTGTCATATGGGATATAGATACATCTACGCTCTTTTACCACTACAGTGGAAGGCAAACTTATGTGTGTGTGTGTGTACTTGCTTGCATTTGTGAGCAAGTGTGAGGGCTTTTGCATGTCTATGTGTTTCTGCCTGTCCATCTGCATGCATGTGTGATTGTGTGTGTGTGTGTGTGTGTGTGTGTGTGGGTATGGTGGTCAGAGTGTGCTCTACCCATCTGGAGGAGGATTTCTTTGGGGGCATAACCTACTGATCCCACAGTCCCTTGTGCGCAGTGTTCTGGGCAGAGCGTCAGATTTTCTCACCCAACTGCATGTCACCTTTCTTCACTGCCCCGTTAATGGTGACCAAGCTAAGTTAATAACGTGGACCATTTGGGCATTTCCCGTGAAATGCAATCTGCCAGACAGCTGTGTTATATCAAGGTTGGAGCCGGACTCCCTCCCCGTGCCCTGCCTTGTAAGTCAGACTGCCCTCAGCGCAGAAGTCTTCAATCTCTCAACACATCCATTCAGCCACGTGATAAACAGTTTTCCGCTCTCTCTGCTCAGGTCAAGTCATGTTCTCAACCAGAAGAAGACAGACGGGCAGGGCTATTAGTAATGTATACAAGATGTGAAAAATGGTGCCTGCTACTGTAAGAGGGAGCATGGCATCTGTGGTTGAGGTACGAGGAATGTGGATCGTATTTGCATTAGGTCTGAATCAAACACAGAGCCAGACAGAGGTCTTAGATCACCAGTCATCTGCAGAGCTAGCCAAACCCATACAACACACCAAAATGGGAACATGTTGAATACATAGATGTAGCGATGGCAAAATAGTGATGCTGTTTCCTGGACTTTAGCACGCAAACCTAAGATGGCAAGTCCGACCACAGTCCACCTCAGGGGAATTCACCAGTACTTGTGGTATGGCTGTATTTGTTCCTTATATGGGTGAATGAAAGAGAGGGTGGACTCATTTGAGCTCTATGTCCAGACAGAATATACACCTTTTATTTGTGTAAGGTCAAAAAGTAAATGGGAAACAATAGGAGAAGGAAATAGAGGGTGTGGTGCGGTTTCTTTTTTCCTTTAATACTTTGATAGACTTAGAACAGCTGATATATAAAAGTTCAAACATAAATACTTCACAAAGATAACATGAAATGATTTGTAATGTTTATGTCTGATAAACTTCCTGCCCGTTCACTGGAGCAGCTCTTACAGAAATACACACACACACACACACACACAAACACACACACACACACATAGGCACACACACAAACAAGTTGCAGTAGCCTCTGATCTGTATAACATGGAACCCAACATAAAGCAGCATACAATAGATCCATTCCCAGGCCTCTCTGTCAAACAGAGCAGACCAGAGGGTGTGGAGAGACGAGAGGCTGCTAGACGCTCTAGGTATGTCCTTATAAGTCAGTGACCTCCTCCGACCTCCATCCATCAGCACAGTGACTCATAGGTGTCATCTGTTCTCTAGACTCACTCCTGGCACTGCTTCCCGCCTCCTGATGAGGGCCTTCTGTTCTGAACACACACACACACACACACACACACACACACAAATCATTCTCAATCATGCTCAGAATTATTAGCTGGCTGACTGTCATTTAGTGATGTGTAAAACACATTTAC
>CABFOQ010014276.1:1829-16539 GCA_900660455.1 Gephyroberyx darwinii | reverse complement strand
GTGCGTGTCGTGCAGTCGACCCGACTGCGTTTGCAAAAGGAAGCGGACCATGTTGAACACAACCACAAAAAAAGTGCTGTTTTCATTGGTCTAGTCTTCAGGGACCCACCGTCTGGGTTGGTGTTATTTAAGTCAGCAGTGAATACACATATACACAAATACTTAGACATCCACACACACACACACACACACACACACACACACACACACAAAAAGCACCAAAACATGTTGGAGGGAAAATACTACAAACTACAGATGTCCATTTCAGTGCAGACTAATATATTTGCTCTTTGTCCATTCATTGGAGAGATTCTTGGCATGAGGGTGGAGAGAGGAAGAGATGGAGAGATGAATGGTGGGTAGCATATAGGAATACACTCGAGACTGAGATACAACTATGATTAGGTCACATATTGATTTTAAGTTGTGTATTGACACATACAAAGCATATTGTTCAAAAAATGAAACTGATATTTGGGTTAACTTTGGGGAAGCCAGGGCCAAACCTCCCACATCAAATTTGCTAGATGTTAACTGATTATCTCGGGAAAATGGCTACCATGCATGGTCTCACCATAGAGCAGATCATGAGAATGCATCGCTACATGCAGTGTAATGCCAGTTAGATAGAAATTATTGCTGGTAAGTTGAGCCAAACAGCTTTGCGACTTGCCTCCACCTCTTTCCTATGATGCAGCTAGTTGGAGAGCAGTGTGCTGAGAAACTAAATGTCACTGCAGGAGAATTTTTAACAAAGTATTTCTGCCAAATAATGATGGTGAGAGGTTTGAGTCACCAGCGCAGCTAATGAGTTTCATCAGGAAAATAAGATGTCTGTGATCCTTTTATATGGCTAGTGGAGGAAAAAGCAACAACCTCAGACCTGAAGAATTCAAGAAGATAAAAGCTCAGAATGAAGTAAACAATACTGAAATCTCACCAAATAGACATTGTTATTGCTGTTGCTAAAATAAAAGCCAAAGCAACCTCATAAAAATTGTGAGTTATTATATAGACTCTTATGTGATGAAGGAATCAGATCTTTTTGCAGCAAAGTAGAAATTCCTTGTTGTTATTCCTAGAAAATGATTGTGGAATTCCAATTACACAATTGTAATTTTAGGATTTGCACTCAGTATCCATTTTATTAGGTGCACTTTCCTGTTTACGCAAACAGCTTGTTTCTGCAGACAGTGAGGCTTGTTTAAATAAAGCATAAAGTAAGTATGCAGACAGGGTTTGACTGTTTGACCAAACACTAAAATGGGCAAAACGTGTGATTTAACTGACTTTGAACGTGGTATGACCATTTGTGCCAGACACGCCAGCACCTCAGAACTGACCGCTCTAGGATTTTCATGCACTACAGTGCCTGGTCTTTACAGAGAATGGTGCCATGAACAAAAACATCCAGTCAGCAGTAGATCTGTGTGCAAAATGCCCTAATGATGAGAGACGCCAGAGGAGAAGGGCAAGACTCATTCAAGGGTCATTCAAAAGGTAAGCAAATAACATCTTAGCACAACAGTGATGTGCAGAAGGGCATCTCAGAACACACAACTTGTCAAACCTTGAAACGGATGGGCTGCAGCAGCAGAAAACTATGCCATCCACTCCTGTCAGCCAAGAACAAGAAGATGAGGCTACATTTGGCACATGATCACCAAAACTGGATGAGAGAAGAGTGGAAAATGTCTCTTAGGCCGACCAAACCTGGGTTTTTGCCTGGTGTCAACAGTACAGGCTGCTGCTGGTGTAATGGTGTGATTTCTTACCACACTTTAGTACCATTAGTATCAATGAGCATCTTTTGACTGTCTGTTCCCAAGTGAGCATCTTTGGGATGAGGTGAAATGGGATGTTTGCAGCATAAATGTGCTGCTGAAAAATCTATGTGACACTATCGAGTCAGCATGGACTGAGATCCCTCTGGAAGGAACATTTCCAGCATCTTGTTGAATCCACGCCTCAAAGAATTCAGGCTATTCTGGAGGCAAAAGGGGGTCCTATAGGGTACCTAATAAAGTAGATACTAAGTATTGTCTTTGTCTTGTCGTGACATCATTCATGTCTGCAACTGCTGAACAAGATGGAACAAAGCCAACCCAGAGGCCCAGACAGAGGCCAGGGATGCCAATGAATGCTGAAGAAGAAAAAGAAGGTAAAAGGAAGAATCATTTGGACTCAAACATGCATCAAACAGAACGATGATGCTGCGTTTGTGCACACAAACTGCAGATTCAGATGCATTGAAATGGAAAAATGAGATAAGAGATGTTGCAAATGCTAGTTCCTACTTTTATACATTTTATTTTTTATGTTATCTACAAATTTGTTACAAAAGCATTTAGGCACTATGCTGCCTCATCAATGGCCTAACCACAGCAACCTCTCATCCCTAGACTTCCTCTTTGCGTATGAGACGCTCACTACCCGACCAAATCATCTCCACAACAAACACGCGCGTTCACACGTCCCCTCCACTCTCACTTCGTGGTTGCCAACAGCATAGTTTATATATAGTTGCTACTGTATGTCAGAAGTATTTATGAAACTGTTCTGTCTCAAGGTTTCTAAATCGTTTCCTGCAGTGGTTGGGTCAACCATAGTTCAACTGATATTACCGTATCAACGTAAATATCAGGAGAAAGGTTTTTTTATCTACAGCTTTTGAAAGTTGTGTAATCACTGACATGTCACTTCCTCCACCTGTATGTGTTTAGAACGTCAATCTTCTGTTTGGCCACGGTCTCCAGTGAGTCAGATGGAGAGCAGTGAGCGGATCACACATCCACCATAACGTGTGACATGTGAGACGTTCCATCTACTCACCTTTAAATAAATAGCCGGCTTGTGGTCTAAACACAGTCTGCTACTCTGATGTCATCTGCTGGATACCTTCAGGGGAGGATGAGCTCTGTAATTACAGGAGGTTAGCAATCAAGCAAAAACGTCACACACACATGCATGAACGTGCACACGCACTAATACACCAACGCCACCGTCTCATACATGCCGCCAAAGAACTGTTATCATGAACTATTTACCGCTCTTCAAAGCTGGTTAGGGTGAGACCAATTATCTCAGTTGACAGTTGATGTTGCGTCTGAAATCGATGTGTAATCACAGAGTCAGCCAATGTGGAGGTCAGGCATCGGTTGGGTGTTCTTGAACAGGACCGACTGAGTCTTGGTCTACAGGTCCTTTGTGGTCTTTGCTACTTCAATATCCTGCTGCTTATTGCTCTTTCTTGTAAGCATGCTACAGTTCAGAGATTTCAGTGACTGGCACAACTGAGTAATGAAGTCCAAGTCATATACTTAACTATTCTGGCTTTATTACAAGGCTGTTTTGTTTCCAATGTGTTTTTTAATACGCTTGTAACTCTACTTGAAGTGGTGGACTATTATGGTGTGTGTGCTTTGTGGCTTACTGGGTCGGTTTTCAGGAAGGAGTAGCACAACTCCTTCCTGAAACGGCCTCAATATGAAAAAAAAAAAAGATTCTGCTGGGAATATTTCTAACAGGATCTGTCAGTGTGCCCATCCACAGGCTGTGAGTCATTGGCATAGTCTGGTTATGATTTCTCTGTGCTGTATTGCCATATATGTAAGTTACTGCCCACCTTGGTTATCTGTTCTTCTGTCAGTCTGTCTGAGACATCAAAGATACGGTCCAGTAAACTAGCCAGAACTCAGAACTCTGTAGGCTAACAGTGGTGTGGTTAAAGTGTCTGGCTCTCTGTGGCACAAGGCATTTCCCTCAGAAAACAGCACTACGGCAAATGATCTGAGAAGGCCTGGAAATCAGTCTCACAGGGTGCCAGATGGAGAGTCATCTATTCTGAGACCAAAAAAGGTAGTGGAGAGGTAAGTGGAGCGAGGGGGTGGTAAAATGGGAAGAAAAGAAAAGGAAAAGATCATGCCAGACGATGTGCAATGAAATCCTCATCCATGCAACATTATTCTTTGACGATGCTGGTGTGATATAACAGCTTCCCTTCACCTCATCACCTATTTTGATCATTGCTGTTGAGCTTGACTGTTATATGTCCATCTCCCGCCCTATCAGTATCTGCCCGTCTTCCTAAAAAATGGCACCGTACTCCTCCTGCTAGCCACGGGTAGAATAATTGTTTGGGTGTGAACTGTGAACCAAAGTATACTCAGCAACTGCAAGAGACAGAGGCTGCACATCCACAGCTGGACAACCCTCCCACTCTCCCTGCCCTCAACCCCCACTAAGTCAACTCTCCCCCAGGCATACTGTGCCCACGTTGGTGTGGCTTGGTACGGGGGTCTGAATATCAGTTGCAGTAGGGGTGTCAAAACAAACTTTTACCACAACTTTGTCTCAAAAGAAGGGGAGGGAAGGACAAGGAGACTGAGAGCGGGGCATCGAACAGGGTTTGGAACAGGGTGGAAAGAGACAAAACAAATAGGGATTATTCTCACTGTTACAATGTTTGGACTTGAATTCACATAGGTTTGTACCTACCTAATACGTTTTACCTTTTCATAAAGTGTTATTCCAATAGATAAATGTTACCTGAACTTGTTCTACAACACTGGTGATATTTGTTTCATTTACAAGGTCGTGAGTGAGTGGCTACATGCATCAGACAGACACACACACAGGTGGAGGAGGGTCAGAACAAACATCGCCGTACTTCTCAGACTGCGCTTGCTTAGGGTGTCAGTGTATGTGTATGGGAGTTTGTGCACGTTTCTGTGCACGTGTATGTTTGTGGAGGTGTCTGACTGTGTGTACCGGGGGCCTGTGGTGGTCTGTGATGGTCTGACACAGCGCTCAGTACTTGCTTTCATCACACTGCCACACAGGCTTCTGTCAGTACAGCTCCTCTTATTCAAGCTAAGCAGACCTTGTCGGGTTCAGGAAGAAGCAAGGCTGTGGTTCCTAAACATGTGTATCAAATGACGAGAAGTTATTATCGCAGCCTAAATGCTCACTGCGTGGCAACACATGATGTTTATACAATCAGTGAGAGAGAGAGAGAGAGAGAGACCCACGAGGCTTGTAATGTTATTCCCAAAAGGACTCACTTCATCTGGGGTGGGGCAGGAGGCAGGTAGGCCCCCTCCTCCAAACAGCCCCAGGTGAACTGGCCTGTCTACCTAGTCTAGACGGGAATCAGTGAGTAATGGTGATGCTTACAGCACGGTACTCAGTTAATGATATTTCCCCTCACTGGTTTGGAAAGTGTGTCTGCATCATCAGGGCTGTATTACAGTGTTATAGAAGATATTCTGGGGTAATGTGTGTGTGTGTGTGTGTGTGCGTGTACTATGGCACAAACAGTTCAAATGTGATTTTGAACAAAGGATTGCTGCTTTGGCATGAAAATAGTTTTGTCTTTCTTTAAAGCACACATTGGCAGAGAGAGAGAGAGAGGAAGGGGGAGGGGAAATGAAGAGGGAGGGTGAGTCTCAAAATTACATTTTGTCACTTGCTAGGGTCTCGTAAACCTAGATTCTGGTTCTCCTACGGGGTCTAAATAGTGAAAGTCTGTTTTACATCTGTGATGTTGTCAAAAAGCTTTAGGAGTTGTGCTGGGGTTCCTTCGCAGAATATACGTTATATACTGTATATGTTCTGTTTCACTGTATGCTGCTAGTAGGCCTGCTGTGGTCTAGTGAAAACCAGCCATTGTTTAGCTGTCCATATATAAAATAGGAAGTGAAACAGGAGCATAATGGAAACTATGTCATAAAGGCTGAACATTTAAAAAGATGGGGAAAGAGCACCACAAGGAAACACCCAAACTTGCGTGTAGTTTGTGACTGCAGAATGGAATCTACGTATTCAGTATACAACAATCTCATCTTTATGTTTTTCTACTCATGTTTTGATCTGCCTTCCAGACTGTCTGCCTGACTGTAGGTTTATTTGTATCTACCTGTATATTGGTCAGTTTCACCTCTCCGAGAAGCCAGTGAAAGCTCTGCCCACTCAAAGCCCCTCTTTGTCTCCTTCCTCCAGGAGCTTTTGAGGACAATTTGCTCAGTGAGGGATGATGAGGCAGGTTGTGGTGAGAGAGCCGCGCTCAAACGCACGTCTCAGACACACACCAACAGTGTGAGTAACAAGGCTGACCAGGTCAGGGCGAAATGATTCTCTACCGCGCTTCCTTTGGCGCTTACTGGAAGTCCTTTGGAAAAGTTCCCTGTCTATGTGAATATCATCACCTTTCCACTGGCGACTTAATCAGGGATTTATTAACGTGATGAATTATGGCGTCTGTTTTATAGGACAATCAGTCTTAGTTGGTGTGACAACAGGAAAAGGCACAGACGTTTTCACATGGATCCCAAATTCTGTGCGTGTCTGCGAAGCTCATTCTGCAGCACTAACAAAGCGTCTATTTTCTCATTCCAGCGGGTAAACAAGATGCAGACTCGTCTCCTCTACTTTTCCTATTGCCCTGATTAACCATGGGGACAGCTTGGGGAATGAACCCCATAAGGCCAGCTGGTCCTCTTTACAGCACTAGCACACAGGCATGCATATGCATACACACGGTGGCCTGGCCTTAGTGAAGATAGTGTGTTAGCACAATTAAACAAAACACTCCAAAAAACTGCATGTTATCACACAGGCATAGGTGTACATGAAAAGAAACAAATACATTTCTCTCTGTTTCTGTCTTTGTCTCTCTCTCTTTCACACACACACACACACACACACACACACACACACACAGAAATATTCCATACAAATAGAAATGTGTACACGTGTATACCCTGTTAAGAGCATGCCTATTTACACCTGGTGACCAAGTGTGAAAACACAGACAGGGTTTCCACATCCTTGTAGGAGTGGCGAGAAAGTCCCCCTCCTGGAGATGGCAGTACAAACTAATGTCAACTGTGACATGAATGGCATAAACCATGACTAACTGAAGACAAACAGCAGCCTGTGGAGGTGGAGGGCCTGGATCAGTATTCACAAAACTTCACAGTAGGGGTGCTGTTCTTGGACCAAGATGGACCCTAAAATAAAAGGCCAGAGAGGTGGGAGCTACTTTGGCCTTCATCGCCTTCACACAAGGCTACAGACGACAGCTGTAGCCAGAGCAGGAGAGAAAGTAAAATAGAGAGAGTGAGAGAGAGAGAAATGAAAATGTGCTGGTCAAAAACATGTTTAGTCTTTTGCTCTCTTTCCGGGCTCTTCACATTAAAGTTACCTCATCACAAGGGTGTGTGTTGTGGGGAACTCAACATATAATTCAGTCAACGAAGCACTGCCATCATTTCCCCTTCAGTTGTCAAGTCAACTGTAGCTGTCACTCTACCACAAGCACTGCCCATTTTGGTTTCCATGGCAACTCTGTATTGTAGCACTGTGTTGTGGAATCTTTTGGTGCATGCTTCGTCAGAACACTTGTCTCTGCGCGGGGCGCCGGCTTTTAGCGACCTCTAGCCTTCTTCACGACCAAACCAGCAAATGTCCTTAACATCCTGTGAAGAAAGTGGACTGATTCAGACTTGAGCAATGACGAGGATCGTTGAGAATGCTGACACCCCTAAGTTGTTGCTCAACTATTTTTCTATTCACCCTGTGGCTGTTTAAACATTTTCTATCTCATAAATGTGTGATTCCTCTATTCATATTTTACTTTACACTGACTAACTCTTTAACTCTTTACTCTTTAACCACTTTATTAGTTGCTTACAGATGCCCAGGCAGCAAGCAGTAGGCAAACAGCTAGACATAGGTGTGACAGACTGTTATGTCACTGCTGCTCATCCAGCCCTCCATCCCTCTAGTACACAAATCAGCAACCTCACCTCACCAACGCCGACTTTCTCACTCTCTTTCTCTCTCTTCTAACATTCTAAACTTTCTCTCCTTCTCTCTCGCTCCCGTTTCACTTCTCTATCCCTCTATCACTTCATCATCCCTCCCTAACACCTTCCTTTCACAGGCTCTGACCATCTGGCTCTAACTATCCAAACTGCCCAGCCACAGTTTGGTGAAACAGGGGTGGGAAACCACAGATTAAAAGCAAGCACTCCCAGGGCCCTACATGCACTAACTAAAGTTAGGAATGTGAGTGTGTGTGTGTGTGTATGTGTGTGCAGATTGGTCTGTTCATATCTGATTTAATCCACTGTAACATTTCTTTTAATCTGTACGATCATTACATCGTGTTTTCACGCCATTACGCCTCCAGATGCAAATCACTAAGAGTCCACAAAATCAGAGTGAAAACAACCAGAAGGGAGAGAAATGGTCATTTTCATATGGTTGTTATGTATGGAGAGAGAGCGAGAGAGAGAGAGAGAGAGAAAAGAGAGAGAGAGACAAAGAGAGAGAGAGAGAGAGAGAGAGAGAGAGAGAAGCTTTGACATGACCCGGCTGCCTTCCAGAGGCTTAGAGAGAGACAGGTCATAAATCTGATAGAGCCTCAGTATGTGACCCAGCAGCCCAGGATATTAAGTCATGCTCAAGGGGACACACCAGGCTGGAGTAAATGTATTTTTGTGAGAAAATGTCTATGTTCTTTCACCAGTTCCTTCCCCCAGAAATGCAGAAATGTACACTTCAGACAAAAAGGTATTGTCAAAAAGTATAACACCACTGAATATGGAACTATGATTGTTTGCAGCATGTAACTGCCTGTGTTGACCAGGGGCAATTTTAGGACATGAGGTTGGGGGGGCTGAGCCCCCTCAGAGAAGGGTGATTTTGTTGCGCCCAGCGCGCTCAGAATTTTAAAATGAATTAATTACATTTTATTTAATGTGTGCTGCGCATGCACATTGATTTACTGAATTAGAGTAAAACTAGTAGGCCAACAGCTAGTGACCAGAACATCTATAGACCTGCATAGAGCCTTTTAGGAGGTATGGATACAATGGATTAAAAAAAGGGACAAGGCAATAATCTTAGAGCTGTTGTAGTGTCATCATGGTGAAATAGTACTACTTCAAAGATTCCTCTCTCATCCATCATGCCTGATCACTTTCTTACCTGGCTGCTGTACATTATCTGTGGTTCTGCTACTTTTCATCAAGTACTTTCTTCTATCCATCTATGGAGAAACAGGTTTATTTGTAGGCTATCTTTGTTTTATGTATATTTTTTAGCTATCATGAGAGAAGCTGACATTTCAGTCATTTTTGCTAACATTATACCTGGCAAGTTACAAAGATAATGAGTGTTGTTGCTAGCTAGCTAATGTTAGCTAACTATAACAGAGGGGAGTAACATGCCTTTTAGTTTCTATTACAGTAATAGACTATTGAGTGTGCATTTCTCAAATTTACTACCTAAATCCCACTCACCTACTCTCTGGGATTAGCTGCTCTGACCTGAGGTCAGTTGCTGCTGTCTCCTTGCTCTTCATAATGTCTCTCAGTCTAGCACTGCGCCCGATCTAGTGGTGGCAGGTCTCTCTCTCTCTAAATGCTTTGAAAATCACTATGGTTATTTGTTTATTTGAAATCAGTATGTACGCCTATGAGTTGGGTAGACTTAGCCTAGTTAATTTAAAAATAAATAAATAAATATATTTTTGAAAATGACTTAGATTTTCTAGGGGGGCACTGAAGATGTTCTAGGGGAGGACTGAAGCCCCAAAAAAGGGTCTAATATCGCCCCTGGTTTTAGCCCTCCAAAGCTTGCCACTGTTTCACAAGTGGAAACTATGTGGGAACTTTCTCCACGTGAGAGATTGGTAACTCAGTCTCTGCTTTAAAAATAAGGGCATATTTTTTGTTGTTTTCCTCAGTTTCCTCCAGAGCCGACTGGTGCTACTTAGCGCCAGCCCATCTCATTCCATGAGCCCTGTGACAGGAAACACCACAGTCTCACATACAGAAGCCACTCTCCAGACCAGACCCATGAGTAAGCCTGGTGAAACTATATAACTGCTGCTCAAAGCTATTTCAGCCGCTCACTTTATGCCAACAGGCTACTGCAGCTGCCAAGACCAAGATGCAGTAATGTGGCTGCATGGCTTTATTTCCCTTTATCTCCTTGTATTCTAAAAAAAATATACTTTTCCTAGGTAGAGAAATTAGTTAGACACCATTATATCAAGGGTTTCATTCCAAAACATTATATATCCAGTTTGCATTTTTTTTAACTGAAATTAATTTGTCAATACTACAAAAAAAACAATGAATTCTATCCTCAAAAACAACTATTTCTTCTGATGACTAACTTTAATAGTGACTCATAATGTCATAATGCCAGCAATCATTTTGTTAGAGTAGGTGGAATTTTGTTCAAATGGTGGGTATCTCATTTTGAACTGAAACTCTGTGAAGAGTACACATTTACAGACAACCAAATATGACCCAAATATGACCAGTCTCTGGTCTTTGAGGTTGCTGTGCACAATCCAACATGAATATTGGACACCATGGAAATATTTGGTGGAAAAATACAGAATACATAATGAAAGTGAATAGGGCATTACGGACATTCAACCTATCTACACACACATTCTGACTCAGGTGGAGGCACACAGACACCAGGCTGAATCAAACAGATGACAGATGAAAAGAAGAGCTATGCCATGATGGATGTATAACAGAAGTGGGGGGAGGGGGAAAGTAGCAGAGGAAGGGAGGGGGTGGATTGAGGTCAGGTGTGAAGGAATACAGATAACAGTAGTCATACTGGGCACTCAGTCAATTAACAAACTCTTGCACAACTTCTTAAAAGCATACAACTGTATATGCTATGGATGATATAAACTGCAGTTAAGCCATGAATCAAGGGATGTGTTCAAGAAATATGATTCCTCAGCTGGTCCAGAAATGCATTACAGTGAACTCTTATCTAGATACCATTTAACACAGTCAATCTTCCCCATCCATCCACTAATAGGTGTATTAAGCCTGCATAACACTTCTCGTTTAGGACACAGTTTATGTACTGGAAATGCTTTTTACTTGTTTTATCACTGAATATGGAATATTCGAATTTCATTTGTTTTCTCCCATAATGAAACATAACTGTAATGTAACTGTAACTGGGACTTATAGTCTGTGGTATTTAGTAGTGACTTTTTAATTTGTATAGTATCCTTCTAAAATTTGTTCCTAGATAACTAGTTCTTTTCGTGAGGGTAGCTCAGGGTCATTTCTCTATCATAACAGGGCAGGTTATAGATCCAAGTGCCATCTCATCTGGCCACGTTTTCATCTCTGAAATGTCCAAACAGACTTCGCATGTCCCCACATCCTCCTGTCGTTATCTGACGGGATGTTCTTTCATGTCATAACATCTTTCTTTGCTTGCAGTTTTAGTGTCGGGTGTCAACATTTCTCAGACTCGGGTGGGTCCTCGAAACTCCAAGACCCTCCCCTACAATACAGTCGGCGTGTTCAGGTATAAAAACAGTGCGCGCCCCTGTCCTCAGTCTGGCAAACCAGCTGCAAGGCGGACGACAGAACCGCCTGGAGATTCAGCAGCGGGTTGAAAAACTTGGTCTCTCCAAGCTAAACTTTTGTTCTGCACTCGCTTCTTTTTTCTACCTTACTCTTTAACCAACTCATATTTTAATTACCTTCCAATTCTCTGTTATTTTGCTACAAAATGACTGGTAGCCCATTGACAGGGTTGCTGGTTGCGCTGTGCGTAAGCAGCGCAGTCCATTGCGTGCCAAAAAGCCACGGGAAGAGCAAAAGACAGACTGAACAGCATCAAGTTTATCCCGAGCTCATGGACACAGAGCCCGTTACACAAGGTGTGTACATGGATTTATGTTTTCAATATGTGTCTTCGTATGCTAGAATTTAACACCCTTTCTTCCCATTGCGTAAAAACGCACAGCTGAGTTTCCAACTGTGGCTGTAATCTCTATACCATTCCTACAAGGATTTACAGTGTGTGTGGTACCTATTTTATACTGGATTTATAGTTACTTTATCGTACTGGTAGTTTGTTAAATCTCCTATGGTATCACTATTATATTTATATAAGCCTACTATTCATGTGTGTGTGGTACTCAATATTGAGTTTTCGGTGACCTTATTGTACTTTTGCATATTTTTAAATCTCTTTGGTAACAATGTAATATTCCTATATACTATCATTTATCTTTATAGTCGGCTGTGATGAAAACGGTCGCTCATACAGACTGAACGAGCAGTGGGAGAAATCCTACCGTGGAAGTACACTGGTGTGCACCTGCAACGGGGCAGCAGGGATCAAATGTGTAACTAAGCCCGAAGGTCAGTGAGAGAGCTGCCATATCACAGCACATTGAAAAAAAGAGTCCATCTTGGCGAGTCATTTTAATTTCTCAAATCTCACTTTGAGCTCAGATAATTCCACTTGTTTTTTGTTTTTTTAATTTTTATTTATTTATTTATTTATTTACAAAAGTTTCATTATCTTGAAGCAAAGCAGAATAAGGCAGATCACTCCACTAATAGGCTATTAAAATAATGACACTAGATCCAATGAAACGATGTAGTCGTCGCCGGTGCGCCTGCAGTTACAGCCGACAGTAACAACTCTAACCTTCTGGTGTTTCCTGGCTCTTTTGCAGCGGAGTTCTGCAGCGATAAGTACAATGGCCGGACATACCGGGTCGGCGAAACCTACGAGAGGCAGAAGGACGGGATGATATGGGACTGCACTTGTATTGGTTCCGGTCGGGGGAAGATCAGCTGTACCATCGCAAGTGAGTTGCCTGTTTACTAAACACACTGCAAAATATCCATCTGAACGAGTCATTGGTTATCGAGTCTTAAAATGTTACTTTTCTCAAAACAACAGTGATGTAATGTAATATCACTGGTTTCCAATGCATTTTTTTCTTGAATCAAGTGTCAGTTTCCAGTGATCCTCAATATATTGCCACTTTGTTCTAGAAAAAAGAAAAAAGTTATCTCACCCCCTTGGCAGGATTTTTCATTTGACTTATGGAAATTGATGTTTGAAGACTGAATTACTTGTTAAGACACTGCAGAGCATAAGCACATCCTATTTTTTTAAAAAAGAAATTAGAATAAATTGCTAAATTGTGTTATTCTCAGACCGTTGCCATGAAGCTGGGAGGTCCTATAAAATCGGGGATACTTGGCAAAGGCCTCATGACAATGCTGACTACATGCTGGAGTGTGTGTGTCTTGGGAATGGCAAAGGAGAGTGGACCTGCAAACCCGTGGGTCAGTATTTTTACCTCTAAACAATCCAGCAATCCTTGTTTTATTTCATCCTTTTCTAGTGTGAAAAATTAGAGCAGGGGTGCTGTAATAGATGTAGATGGCAGGATGTGAACAAATGTCAATTCAATATGAAATATCATGACTTTAACATGCAGTCTTCTGTGTTCAGCCATCACTGCCCACACACACACACCTACACATACATACATACACAGTGAGGTAATTTCTCAGAAGCAGCACTGTGTTTGATGTCATTGTAAATATTTGACAGCAGTCCAGACAAACAAGGTCAGAGCAAGAGAGACACAACTATTGATTTTCACTTGGTTTGCTTTTCTTGGAAACTTTAATCCTCAGTGATTTAGGTGCTGTGAATTTGAGTCATATTTCACAGGAAGCCTTTTGGTGTTTCGCGATGAACAGGAGAATGAAGTGTTTCTTGTTTTGTCTGTGAAGCCGAGCGTTGCTATGACAACACTGCTGGATCATCCTATGTTGTGGGGGAGACCTGGGAGAAATCATACCAAGGCTGGATGATGATTGACTGCACCTGTCTAGGAGAGGGAAATGGACGCATCACTTGTACCTCAAGGAGTAAGTAGGACACGCGCACACACACTCACACACACTGTACTTTTCAGTGACAGCCATTGACCGGTTGTTGCTTTGCTCTGTTTAGACCGTTGTAATGACCTGGTCACCAGGAGGTCCTACCGTATCGGAGACACGTGGACCAAGACCGACACAGCCGGACACACCCTGCACTGCCTGTGCACAGGAAATGGACGTGGAGAGTCGAAGTGTGAGAGACACAGCTCCCATCAGACCACAGCAGACCAGGGTGAGTCTTAATACTTTAAACTCATAGTGTTTCCTCTATGGTTCTGTCGCTCAGTGGGTAGAGCATGGTACGAACGCTGCCAAGGATTTGATAGAAATATATCCACTCACTCAAATGCACTTTGGATAAAAGCATCCACAGAATGGAATATGCTTTGGACCCTCTCAGACAAAACAGTACTCACAGTTGGCATGCATGCTCAGGCCTTCATCATCCCCTCAATACATTTGGCTGTACAGGCACAGGTTCTCTTGTGGTGACATCGATCCAGCCTCAGCCTCAACCCCAGCCCGAGCCCCCCACCGAGGGCACCTGTCGCACAGACTCTGGAGCCACCTACTACGACGGCCAGCGCTGGATCAGGAGCCAAGGCAGCAAGCAGATGCTCTGTACCTGCTTGGGCAATGGAGTCAGCTGTCAGGATTGGGGTGAGTGTGGGAGGGGGGGGACAGAAGGGGTCTGAATGAAGGAAAGAGGAGGGAAGGAGACCAATAGAGAGGCAAGGAGGGAAGGATGGAGGCGGGGAGAGGAGGGAAGGGAGTATATGGTTATTCTGGTGGGCATGATTGAGATAAAGATGCTCAAATAATCATCGTTGTTGGATGTACATTGCTGTGTCTCCATTACGAATGCCCCATTTTCTCTCCCCTTCTTGTCTGTGCAGAAGCCCGGTCCACGGTGTATGGCGGCAACTCCAACGGCCAGCCATGTGCATTCC
>CABFOQ010014262.1:1770-23364 GCA_900660455.1 Gephyroberyx darwinii | reverse complement strand
TCATACATTCATTCATTCATTCATTCATTCATTCATTTTCTTTACCCACTTATTCCTTTTCAGGATCACGGGGGGCTGGAGCCTGTCCCAGCATGCACCGAGTAGAAGGCGGGGAGACATCCTGGACAGGTCGCAGGTATTTGTAACTTGATATTGTGATATTGTGTGATGTCACAGGTTCTGAGCCAGTCAGGTGTATTTTTAACTTTCTCCGGCCAAACGGATGATTAAACTGTTTGGATTGGGAGTAAACATTAACACTTGGTGGTAATTGGTAAGCCATTGGGTGAACACAGGCAAGGGACCTATAGACAAAGACAAATGATGACTCACTCCAACGCATTGTGGAAACATGGAAATTACCATTCTACAGCAACACATGCACGTGTAAACACAAACTAAGCCACAATGCAGCTTCCTCAATTAAAATGATAATGTGCTGTGGCAGGCAAAGCAGCCCCATTGACGCTAAAGGCTTTGGGGTGAAATGAACATGTGGAGGCAGCAAACGCCATGCAGTGCTTCCTAATGCGGGTGAGAAGGAAGGTGGTGAGGATAGCGCTGAGGTGTCTAACTAAACATCATTGGTCAAGGCCCTGACAGTGCAGTCTTTACACCAGTTTATTTTTATTTTGCTCCCCACCTTTGGGCGGGGAGCAAATGCCGGTGTCTCACTGGATGGATGGCCAAGCAGGCAGTTCCCCTCAGCTCAGATCCCAGCATGCCTCAGTGCCTGGTTGGTTGGTGGCAGCAACGGACATTTAGTCTGGTGTGCTGCTGGAGCTTTGTCAGAGGAGGGTGGTGTGTTTACACAGCCCTGACTAGTGGGCATTTGCTGGAAAACACACACATACACACACACACACACACACACAAAGTGGTTTAATCCTCACAATTGGCATCAGGATTAGGGGGATACGCTCTGTGTGCCTATGTATGTGGGTGGTTGATGGTGAGTGTGTACATTGGTATGTGGCTTGACAAAATGCGAGCAGACACAAAGAGAATGGTGTACATCCACATTCTGTACCACAAACTGGTGGAAAGGTAAGGTTGGAAAGTCAATGCATAGATCATTGCTGAAAAAGTAAATGAAATGAAACCCATATCTACACTACTCTACTGCACTCTCACAACATATTGTAAAATGAGCGCCACGTCTTATACCATAAAGCTAACATTTTTCATGTGACGAACACGTGACAACGGCGTGTACAATTCATGCTATTGTCACATGATACTTGCGTGGTGGAGGAACGTGATCTTCACATACTTCGTCTTCACAGATCACATAATCTGACTTTCAGAGTTCATGCTCATTTCACAAAATGTTGTGAGGCTGTTGACTCTGCACCACTGTGAGGTATCCATCCAGCATCTCAAATCCTATTCACATGCAAAGCAGAAATGTATATGAGGATTAAACTAAACATAATGCAGATATATATATATATGTATATACCCAGTTTCAGGAGATCCAGAGAGAGCATATATCCAAGAAATAGTGATGTTTTTATGTGTGTGCGTGTGCGTGCGATCGAGTGAAAGCGAGAAACAGGCAGTGAGTAAGAGAGGGGAAAGTTTCCACACATTTTGCTGTGTTGGTGTGTTCCTCAGTGATGTGCTCTAGAGAGGAGACTGATTAATGTGTCGTACTGGTGTGCAGTTTAGTCTGAGAGGGAGAAAGCTCAGGGGGAAACATGCCTCTATATGGAGACAAGGCCTTCAGGGACACACAAGCTTCCCCAGCCACGCATGCTACCATTACAGCCCATTCATCTTGGCACCAGGATTCCTCTTCCCCCATACCACACACTGCCATGCACACATACACACACACACGCACGCACACACACATCCAGAGGAAATGACAATCTATTCTTTTTGCTTCCTGCCCAGTAATGTGTAGATGAATTATGCATTTTATCGGATGACAAAAGAGGCCTGTCAGATGCTGAATAATCCAGCAGCAGCTCAGCAAAGCTGCCGGTGGAGATCCATCTTCTGCAGGACTCAGAGAAAGGCAAACCCCATGGTCAATATCTACGTTCACACTGGACCACACGGACATGTGGTACAAAGGGAGATATATTTGAAACAAGCTTGAGAAGAGTAGGTATTAAAAAAACGGATGTGACGTTTTTCGTTATTATTACTCGTGCGTGTCTTTTCAACATCACTGTCAGTTAATATTGGTATAGGATATGGGTTATATACTAGAATCCCAAAAAAAATCAGATATAAGCAGCAATTCAGAATTGAGCGTGAAGGCCTGCGGTTTGAACGTAGCCTTAGCTAAGGTCTGTGCAGGACATGGAGCATACAGCAACAGATGGAGGAGAGGGAGCAGATTATCGGCTGTAAATATTTGTTTTAGTGTTTGTGTGATTTTCTTAGTAGTTTATTTATGTATCTGCTTGCCCATTTGAGTGAAAACAGACCCATAGCTACAAATGACCTAGCTGCTTTAATGGCCTCCTCAGCTTTAAGGCGCCTGCAGCTCTAAAAACTAGATCAGACCATGTAGTAAATCCATCTCCTTGGCTTAACAACGCAACACGAGCCCATCAAGTCAAGCATAATGCATTTGGAAGAAGCTAAAAACCTTTTATGATACGATAATGGAGTACTAGGGATCAGAGGGCAGTTAAGGAAGTTATTAGTGATTCATTCAGTCACTGTTCCAGATGGCAACTTTTGCACCTAGTTTTTTTTTGCACCAGTCTATAGGTGGTTGAGCGTTACTTTCATTTTGACACCTCTCCCATCCCTATTTTTAGCCCTAACTTTGGTTCTTATGCTTGTTGTAGTGATAAAACCATTTTAAGGTTAGAGATAATGTTAAAAGGCAATTCATCGTCAGCCATCAATCAACATCAGCCCTGTTTTCTGGGGAAATTGGGCTAGTACACAATAAAGTTCCTCCTTACTGAAAGAGCTGGTGTAAACAAGTCAGGTTGCTGATTGGTTTGCGGAGACTCTTGACACTGCTGGCTGCAAAGTTGCTTTGCTGGAAAATTGAGCAGCTCAATAAATCTGAAACTGACATTTTGCTTTATTGGGTGCCACACTTTGTCATCACAACTATCTGATCTCTACATCTCCGAGTGCTGAAAGGCAGCTGTTTGTTAATGCACAGATCTCAGAGCTCCCACTGGATGGTTATTAACAGTTTCCACTACTCCTCCAGAGATTGAAGACTGCATGATGAATAGGAGACGAGGTTGTATTTGGCTTATGAATAGCTGCCTTTGCTGTGAGGTGGTTGACTTTGAAGAGGGTGGTTGCAGAGGAGGGAAAGGGGTTATCTGAAGGGGTTTGGTGTTAGTTAAGTGCAACAGCAGGGAGGGGATCTTCCACACCCCTGCTGACAACTGCCCTGCCTCCATCCTTGATGAGCCAGCGCCCAGCAACAGGAGAGGCAAAAAGGATTTCCCTCTTCCAGTCTTGCCAGGCCGAGCTAGGGAAATGTCTTTCACATGGAAATGGTGCAGACTTTCTGTTGCCCCAGTTTTTGTTCATTCTCTCAGTCTCTTCCCACTCACCGTTTCAGTGTCTCTTCCTCCTCTGTTCTTATTTCTGTCATTCCTACCGCTTTCCAGAGACACAGTCTGGGGCCAATGCACATTATCTATTGTTATCTCTGTCTATTTGTTCTCTGTTTTTCTGAAGCCTGGCAATATCACACATCGACTCCGCTCACAAAGAGAATACTCGACTAGTTCTTGTTTTAAACCACTTTTCTTCTTTCTTTCTTGGTGCAAAACATGCACAAGTTTACCTACAGGAAAATCCAGGAACGGGTCTGATAACATTGAAAAGCTTGCTGGGGGGATGGTCTCAGGGATCCTACCATGCAGAACACTTGGAGGTTCATAGAGGAATCACATTTTCATAACTGCCTTTGAGCAGTGAGATTTCATTAATTTACCAAAATATATCCAGATATTCAAGCCAGTTCAGGCTTGGCAACTCTAGACCAGCACACAGCAACATTGTCGTGTTAATTAGTGCAAATTTAAAAATCAAGACGGTGTCAGTTTAAACAACTCCATACCCATCAGAGTTCATTGAACACTTTAAATGGTTTTGAACAACTTCTCCAGAGTCGTATCAGCTCTACGCGTGAACAAACAACTCCAATCAACACTTCAACAACACTGAAAAATCAACAGTTAGGGTTAGAGTTAGGAGTTAGCAGGGTTAGCACATATGAGGTGTGCTTGATGGATTCTGATAGCAACACTCATTTCTAAATAAATACGTTTCATTGGGTTTTATCACTAAGCAATCATTATGAGTGTCAGATCAGTGAAAGACAATATTTTGACTTATGACTGTTGTGAGGCGTGGTTGCCGATACTCTTGTCATGTATGCCATGTACCCCTCCAATGTATATCATATATCCATCTTACACACACTACTTGTATATTGGTTTTAAGTTTAGTTTCTTGACACGATGTTGCCCTTCAAATTATGCCCTCCATGCACAACTTGCAACCTTGATTCAGACCTTTGTTTTAAGAATTGACCTAAGCCAGTAAGTCAGACTCTATGCCAATCTCTACCTTTCTGCTTGAAACTGTTTCTGTTTGTTTTTCTCACCCTTCTCTTCCTCCCCTGTATTGCTACAGAGGGCATGGATGTGATTAGAAGATAACAAGCTGTTTGGGTTAAACAGAAGTAGTTTTGAATGACATCAGTATTCACATCCCAGCCAAAATCCTGTTTGCGACCACTTGAATGTCAGTGTGTTGTTAAAATACAGGTGTGCAGTAGTATTTTGATATAGATTTTGGGCAGCAACCAGGAAAGATGAATTGTGAAGTGTTCAATTTAACATGTGTTCAGTATGGCTGCTGCATGATGTAATATATCCAGCCCTGTAGTTAATAAATGCTACATATTATGGTATTTTTCAACATAATTATGACATAAAACGTTCATCTGAGTTCTCCCTTATTGAGTTTGATAATTAAATAAAAATAAATCATGCTAAATCTAGCTTTACATGGGCTTTTATTTTGAAGGCTGAAAGCCCAAACTGGAAGTCTTATTCTTCGTGATTCCATAAGTATCCATACAAATGGATGGAGATTCACAAAGAGATTTAAATCCAAAAATGCGAACTTGCGAATTCACAAATAAGTTTAAGGACCGCTGAAAATGGAAACCAAGTGGCCATTTTTAATGTGTTTTCTAGACTTTTCTAGACTTTTTTTGTTCACCGCCATGACTGAAGGCAATAGTTGGGAAGATCGAATTTTTGTCGCCAAGGTGCATCTGCAGGCGCAGTAGACAGTATTTTCTACCAACACTGGCAGAGTTTACTTCCATTCTATTGAAAACAATGAAGATCTGGTTTGCTGTCTACCTCATACCAACACAATATGAATGCAGCAATAAAGACCTTATTTATTGCACTTCTTGAAAATGTCCATTCACATTTTCCAGAGGGATTTTGGACTACACACTAAATGGAGGAGATGCTAATCTACGGCACTAAAGATGACGCAAAAATACGACGCTGTATTTGGATGACAAGGGAGTCCCAAAGCAAACACCCACCAACACCCACTAACAACCACCCAGTGTGTTTGTTTATGAGTCTCCTTCCAACTAATGGGTTTATTGCCTCTTTCTGGCACACCTGGTACTGTGCCCCAGTTAAATGGCTTTGATCCATTGCCTTTGCAGGTGTGAGCTTTACAACAGGAGTATATTGTTGTTCCAAAGGCTTTCCTCTCCTCGCCAAAACATGAAACAGACCTTCAAGTGACCCCAATCTATTCTGAAATCTTAAACCAATGCCCTTTTTCCGGTGTAACACAACTCTGAAAGAACTGGCCCATTACTATACAAAACCATACAATGTGTTTTGACCATTTTTTCAAAGCCTGTGTTTCTATCTCTGGCTTGGTTTCCTGTTTGTTCGTACTTTTATTTGACACATCACAACTGTTCACAGCTGGATCAAATTGTTTGAAGCACGCTTTCATTTCAAATAAAAATATAGATGTCAGCTGTTTTCTTACAAAATGGATCTCCTCTCCCCTCCTCTCGTTAGTTCTTCTCCACTAGGTTCATCTGTTGATTAACATGGACACTAAAAAAAGGAAAAGTATTATCTCATGAGCAGCTCTTCTGTTATAGTGGCATGTGATGCTGAGTGGCCCTGACTGCAATATTTCAAATGTCGTAACTGCTTGACATGTTGAAATTGTGTAGCAAAGACGTTCTTGTCACAAGCCTCTGACTGCCTTGGTCATGCGGTTGCATCAAACCCTTGTAACCTTACTGAACTAACTGATTTCTTTAGAAGATGCATTTCTTCCAAGAAGGGGAATGCATTACTTTCTATTTCCTCATACACGTATTGAAAATAGAACTAGATGAGTCATTTCAAGAGGAGTACATCTGTCCTAATTCATTTAATCTCCAAGTCAGTAACTTTTTGGCTGGTGCTTCATGTTAACACTTTAGCATTCACTATGTTAAGTGATAGTAAGCCACTAACATTATCTCAAAAAAAGTGAGAAAATGAGAACTTGTAGCAGCTCTAAAGCTAAATGGGAAGTAATCTTAAATAATATTTCTTGCAGTTATAATATAATAATAAAATATAATGTAAAAATTATGTACTGTTTTGAACAAGGAGGGACTACTTTCCTTGTTTCAATAAGAAGAAAAGGTGGTCGGAGACGGGAGACTGTGTACAGCTAAAAATCACTGCATCATGGATAAAAACGCGGTTGGTCACCTGAAATAGTTCTAAATATGAACCTGGCTATATTGAGCTAATGATATAATAATAATACACGTACATGTGAATCAAGTGGAAAAAATGGGAAGGCATTATAAGGCATCAAAAGTGCATTTTGAGTACCTAGTTGTGCATGATAATTATTAGAATCAGAGCAAATAAATTACAGGGTTGAATACGTTGTGAAGCGACTGTATAGTTAGACAATATATAGACAATATATTAAATTCAATGTAATTTTCTGTTGTTTGATGATGATATTATAAGAAACTTTTATGCTTATAATCTGTTTGTAATGCGTTCAAGTGTATAGGAAATAAACTTTCAAGTACTCTGATAAAACATATAATACATGTCATAATGTATTATAATGCATGATGTACTTATAATCTAAGAATACTGCATATATGCTTTAAATACCCTTATAATTCACCCATAATGTGCTTATTGTGCTTCACAATGCACTTAAGATAAAGTGTTACTGTTTCAGTGGGTGAAGAAGCCATGGCAGGATTTTGCTGCTCAACTGAGAGGTTTTCTGGAGGACTGCTGCCGGGATATCAGAGGGGGATGGGTGAGGTCAAACGTCAAAGCCCACTGAGGCTCAGTCTCGCAGAGTAAACACAAACCGACTCTGTTTCTGGAGGAGTGTTGACCATTAACTGTTAAATGTTTCAGCAAATTCCTGAGTTTGGTAATAAGTGCCAAATCTGAGTTAACAAAGAATTGGACTTTAACTGCCTACAAAGACCCATTCCATTCTCTGGGGGGGACGAACAGTAACGATACAGTGTGTTTTGATTAAGTGATGATTTGGATAATAAGCTCCAGAACTTCACAACTGTCTCTGTTTTCTTGTGGTCTTCAATCAGGTCCCCTGTCATGTGGAAGCTCTACAATTTCAGCAGCTAGTAATAAATGCTACACAGAAGCAAAGGCTGGTTTGGTTACAGTTTGATCCAATTATGGTCCCTTCTCATGTCTGTATGGACAAAATATGTTGACTGGAATTAATTACTAGTTGAATGAATGTGGTACTTTTGAACTTAATGTCATTACTTGACATGGAGGCTGCAAAACACAATAAAGTCTTGTTAATGGAAACAACATCTTATTTGATGTTCAAACAGTTGCTGAAAATAAACTTGAACACTATCTAATTCCATGCTGGTTTTCACAGATTTGAACAAGACCCATTAAACATATAGAGGTTCAGGATGCCATATGAACTGGCTCAGCTGTGGAAAGAAAACATGCTTTCACACTCTTCACACTCGACTTTCTTGTAAATTAGACGGCTGGTAGGCAATCTTCCCCCAAGCCATTATCAGATGTAACAGGTTCTTACTGCATGAATTTGTCTAGAATAAGAGTCACTCACTCATATGGCAGGTTTCGGTGTCCTTCCTCTTTGAATTATATCACTGATGAAATGCATTCTGGGAAATGTTGGAAATTACTAACTGAAGTAGAAGTAGACAAGGCAGGTTAAGGTAAAGCGGGTACAACAATACTTGCACTGAACATCAAACATTGGTGATATCTAGGATCCAAGGGTTGGGTTTTCCTTTATGTTGGTTAAGGCACGTCCCAATCAGTTCGTAGTATGTTATTCAAAGTATAAACTACACTCACAACAATTGTTTTCAGGGACAATTACAAGGATGTCACATTTGTGTGACTTTAATTGAAGTGTGCAAGTCTCTTCAAAGACATACAAGTCAAAGCCTGAGAGGGCAAACAGATGAAAGGTGGGAAAAGGTTAGGACCCAAGGCAGGACCCAAGTGACAATCATGTGTAAGTCACCAGTCTCTCCAGAAGCTTGTTCTAACAGAAAGTAAATTAGTGCAAAACCATATAATCTGTAAACTGTTTAAAGTCCCAATGACCCCTCTAACCTCTAACACAACTTATATAAGCTCTATCAATGCTTTCTTTATCTGTAGCCTACATATGTATGATTGGCAAGTGTTAAGAAGTTCAAAAACAATTATGTGCATGAAAAGGGACTCTGTGGCCAGAGCCCAATCTGCTTTTAATCCAGCATGACAGACTCTGATTTCCATGGCAGTACTTCAGCCTCAGCAGACAAGTGTAGGAATGCAGTGGAGGCGAAAGCTTTTACAAGAAGTGTGTGTTTATGATAGTGCCAAAAGACTCACTGGCCTGCCACAGACAGATGAAAACACCTCTGCCTTTGTTTGGTCTGAGAGTGTCTGAGTTGTCTTTGTAAACCTGGTAGTGGTTTGGGGAGGCCAATGAGTTTCTCTGAGTATTAGTGTTTGCGTAAAAGCTTTTGTGGTTTTTGATAAAGGCCTGTTGGCTGCGTTAAAGGAAGTTCCAGACTAAGCTAACGTCCCAAAAACAATTTGGTTAAACCCCTTGCCCCTGAAGCTTGACTGCTCAATATGATCAGAGAATGCTGAAGAAAGCTTCACATGCCAGAGAAAAAAAAGGTCACTTTAACGGTGTAATACTGGGTCACTGGGACATCCTCATATGTCAGGGGAAGTCAGACCCCGTCTCAGCTATGGGCAGTTGATGAATACGCTGAATATTCCCAGCCAAAAAACCCCATCTGTGCATCCTACTGGGGTGAAAATGGGGGCAGAGACTCATCAAAACTGTTTACAGAAGCCGGTCTTACAGAAGCCTTGACTGATCCATGGATGGTCATGGTCTTTTCACCCAAGCCAGTAACATTACTTACGGTTTGGACTCCCTTGGGAACTTTTAAGCAAAATATCCAACTTTTATCTATTTGCTAACTGGCTGGCTGTCATGTTTTCATCCAGGGTGTATCTGTGTTTCCCTAATTTGATTTATTATTAATTTTATTTTGTTTTTGTGCTGACGGTATAGGCCGTCGCCATGGTAACGTGCCGAGTGTAGAAAGAGGAAACTGATGAGTAAAGGAGGGGCAGCACATTAAACTGTTCAAACATGTGATTCTAAGATTCACACCTCGGTGATGATATCAAGAAGTCATTATCACCTCTCAGCAGGAAGGCAGAAAATATTTGGCGATAATGGATTTATTCCTTGCTGTCTTTCCAAGGAGAGTTAACCATTAAGCGACCGTGTGTTATTACAGTCAGCATAGTGTTGCCTGTGTGGAAGAGAAGATATATCAGTTTTCAGTCTTAAATGATTTTTTAATATCAATCTAATCAATTGTGATACCTTGGTATAATTGGTATAATGTGTATAATATGTATTTAATATGTTTGTTTTGATGGGAAATGTCATTCTAACCAGGAATCCTTAATATTTATATAATCAGACAGAGTACTGTTCCAATTTACAGTATCATAACATAAGGAAAACAAGTATGGATCAATTAGTACCCCCTTGACCAAGATCACATTTTGTAATGGTCCTATAAAAACTTTAAATTGTCTTTTTAAAAGAGAATGAAACATCTGTTTTGTTCAAGAATCAAAAAGGTAGTTCTAATTTATGTTTCAACAATATTGTCACCCTAGCTGAGGTTTTGGGAAGCTTATTCATTTAAGTGATCTTAATAATTCATTGATTGATGTAATGTTGTCTTTTGTCATCACTGTATATTTGCTCACTCTTTTGGATGCTTAGTCTTATGTCTGTACTCCAAGAAGACTAGCTGGTGGTACTAAGCATCAGTTAATGGGGTTCCTCATAAACAATAAACTAATGACACATAAGATTAACGAGTCGACAGCCACGGCTCAAAAGCCTAAACAAAGATTTCAGAGTCAAATTGTGACATTGCCAGACTAAGAGAAGAGGAGTGGATTAAAGGGGGCGTTGAGTTGGTCACCACCAATTGTTACAGGATGAAAGAAAGCAAGGCGTTCACATAGCAACCAGTCAGCTGGTTACCGTGCAGCTGTCCATGGGTGTTGGGGTGTTTCAGGGAGGCTATGAAGCCATAGGAATGTCATGGATTACCATTGAATAGCAGCCAGTGCCCCCCCCTCTCTCTCCATGGGTACAGGACTTGTTTGGCGACCAGCCATCCCCCCACTGCATTCACAGACCAGACAAAGACGAACGGCAAGAAGAGCAACTGGGTGCAAAATATATGGAGTCTATACTACTATTTGTGACTGGACCAGCACATTTTCTCTTCACTGCTGGATTCTCTCAGAATAGTGCTAAAACATATCTGTTTTAGTCTTCGTTTAAAGAACAACCACACTGTATTCGGATCTGTATCCATCTTAACAAATGGTTTAATCTAGTATTGTTCCTTAAAAATCACATTTTTCTTAAAATAAGTAAAAAAAAATCTGCAATTGGAGGTTAACTTCATCAGTTTGAATGTCATTTTCTTGATACTACACTGCTGTGATCTGCCCGTTACAGCCTTGTTTCAAGATATTGATACTTGTTTCATAGAAAATTGAAACAACATTGGAAACAAGCCAAATTATCTCATTCCATTTGAAGAATCTTTCTCTTGTTTTAAGAAAAATATGATTTTAAGACTGTAACTAAATTAGTTGTTAAGATGGACTCTTTTTTTTTCATGTGCAAGCATGCACAACTTAAGTTGGTTCATTATAGTGGGGCTTAGTTGGTTTGAAGGACATACTTCACAGCCCAGGAGGAAGAAGATGTGTCATTTGTGCTGCTGTTTGACTCTAATTTAGGATGGTTCAGAGGGGAAAGGATGATGGCAAGCCATTAGTGGAAGTCTGATTTCAGGGGCTCCTCGGTGACTGTCATTAGGAATATAACGACCAGAGCTCTCTCTCAGAGCCTGAGACTGACTGTCATACACTTTACCACACAAGCTGATTAAAAGAGGAGAAAACCAAGGAGGTTACTTGGATCAGATCTCTGTGACAAACACAATGCTGACTACTATGTTTTCTTTTTTTTTTTACCACAGCACAGTTGTAACAGCACCATGATGTTTAAGAGCCATATTAAACTAAGGCAACCAGGAGTGATACACGTCCACTCTGTATTGTTCTTTATTAAATCTTCTTTCTTGGCTCTGTCATTTTGTTTATTACACTCCTTGTTACATGTCTGCTTGCAGTGTTGGGGAAATGTGAATTTAAACTTGTTCTACTGTTGGACCTATGATAAAGTGCTCTGGCTAATTGCATCTGCATGACTAAAATGTAAAATGCAAAGGTATAAGCCCCCTTATCACAGCTCACTGATTCAGACCTCCTTTAAAGGGCATCTCTAGCCTGAAAGTACAGATGTGCTGAAGAGGTCACGGGCAGGTCAGCTACTTCCGTGACCCCACAGTGGTGTTACTGCTTCACTGCAGAGTCATCACTTCATGCGGTGTCTCTTGGCGGCCTGTAAAATGCTGTGTTTCTAACCCCTGTCTTGTCCAGCTGGGTGAATCCATGTTTCCTGGTCATCCTGCTGTTTCAAAGAGCACTGTTGTCATTATCCATTTAACTTAATAACAGCCCATTGCTCTCTTATGATTCAACATGTCCGTTACCTTCAGCGAGGATCATAGTCATGATGCAAGTATTACGTCATCTGCGTTCATGTGTAGAGTACTCCAGATTTGTTTGGTTAAGCCGATGGATCACAGTTGTTGTTGGACTTAGGAAGTGATTGCATAATTACTTTAATCCTCTAATCTTGACTTGTTTTACAAGTTTTAGCTGCTAGCCAATGACTCATTTCTGAACAGACTAGCTCAGTACGGCCATTTATCTTAGCTTGGGGCTTAGGGGTAGATAGGAGACATCACTAACAGTAAGCTGTATCAGACTTTCGGGAGTAAAACATATGGATTTACTTTAAATGGTGATTTGTTCTGGCTGTTAAGGGTGGATAAGGTAGAGAAATGAGAATCTCAGCTGTTGTGTGCAGTGTGAAGTATCTGCTGGGTTTTAGTAACGCTCCTGGTAATTCAATTCTCAAAGGAAAATGAGCAGCAGGGACATTGGCAGCACCGACACTTTCCCATACAGATTTTATACCATTGCTTTCTCATTGAGTAGTTGGTAGTAAGACAAGTAGCGTAAGAGCTTTCAAATTGAATGTCCTACTTTTTAAATGAATGTGTAATATAAAATAAATATTCAGTTGCTGTTGCTTGTTACAATATACACATTTTATTTTTAAACTAATCTCCACATCAACCTCCAGTGATCTAGGATGTGTAACAGGCGATACTAAACATGTAACTCCACTTTCATATCTGGTCTGTTGAAATATAGGGGAGGGAAATGCAAACACATATGCTCTTGGGATTGCTAAGAGACACAAGGAGGCATGATCTCATCCAGACAGTGCATTATTTATGACAGCTAAATGCATGTATTTTAGACAAGCCTTGAAATGGCTTGAAGTGTTTTACACCATCCGTCTAAGCAATGAGCAATGGATGTCTACACAATATGTTGTGGATATTATACACCGATCAGCCATAACATTAAAACCACCTGCCTAATATTGTGTAGGTCCCCCTCATCCCGCCAAAACAGCTCTGACCCATCCACAAGACCTCTGAAGGTGTCCTGTGGTATCTGGCACCAAGACGTTAGCAGCAGATTCTTTAAGTCCTGTAAGTTGCGAGGTGGGGCCTCCATGGATCGGACTTGTCTTTCCAGCACATTCCACAGATGCTCGATCAGATTGAGTTCTGGGGAATTTGGAGGCCACCTTGAACACCTTGAACTCTTTGTCATGTTCCTCAAACCATTCCTGAACAATTTTTGCAGTGTGGCAGGGCGCATTATCCTGCTGAAAGAGGCCACTGCCATCAGGGAATACCGTTGCCATGAAGGGGTGTACTTGGTCTGCAACAATGTTTAGGTAGGTGGTACGTCAAAGTAACATCCACATGACTGCCAGGACCCAAGCTTTCCCAGCAGAACATTGCCCAGAGCATCAACCTGCCTCCACTGGCTTGCCTTCTTCCCATAGTGCATCCTGGTGCCATCTCTTCCCATTGTAGGCGCTTTTGGCGGTGGACAGGGGTCAGCATGGGCACTCTCACCGGTCTGCGGCTATGCAGCCCTATACGCAGCAAGCTGCAATGCATTGTGTGTTCTGACACCTTTCTATCATAGCCAGCATTAACCTTGTCAGCAATTTGTGCTACAGTAGCTCTTCTGTAGGATCGGACAGACGGGCTAGCCTATGCTCCCAACGCTCATCAATGAGCCTTGGGCACCCATGACCCTGTTGCCGGTTCACCGGTTGTCCTTCCTTGGACCACTTTTGTAGGTACTAACCACTGCATACCGGGAACACCCCACAAGACCTGTCGTTTTGGAGATGCTCTGACCCAGTGGTCTAGCCATCACAATTTGGCCCTTGTCAAAGTCGCTCAGATCCTTACACTTGCCCATTTTTCATTTTTCTTCCAACACATCAACTTCAAGAACTGACTGTTCACTTTCTTCCCAATATATCCCACCCTTTGACATGTGCGATTGTAAGATAATCAACATTATTCACTTCACCTGTCAGTGGTTTTAATGTTGTGGCTGATCGGTGTATGATACACATTACTGTTTTTTACACTGTACAAAATAGCTTTCCCCTTTTGCATGGCAATGACATTGCTATGACTATGCCGTGGCAAGGTAAGTGAACGTGGCAGGTAAAAAATGGATGAACACTGCCACACCAACCAGCGCATTACAAGAAGGATTGAAAGGATTACAATCGGCAATTTGTGACAAATTAGTCTTTTGTCATTCTTTGCCTAAAATATGTTAAAAGCTCAGAACATTGTTTTGTACACTTTTCCATTGTTGATATATTGGGTAGTACTCTTGTACAGATTCATGTATGTTGTAGGCTTCCAGTATATCAGTATATATATATACACACCAATAAAACATGTTTGCCAAAAATTTGTGAATTTATGAGGTGTTGGTTTTTTTGCATATTACAGCCTCTGATAAAGAGCCTCATATTCAGGTGCTCCATTGACTATTAATACTGTATACATTGTCCAATGTGTCTTCTCGATAGCGGTATGTGTGTAGGTCAAATGTTTTACATCAAATGAAAGCATAGGATAACATGGGATGACCTCTCAATGTCATCCAACACGTTTTGAATAAAAAAAATCCCTCAATTTGCTCTCAGTAGCAAGGGCACTTCACATGTACCCATACCTGGTCATTTTTAATTGAGTATCTCAGTCATCTCATGAAGTTTTTGGAAGAATCCATTTGCTGCTATGGCAATGGGTTTTCCTTTTTATTCAGAAGTGGAGTGGAAATGCTGTTTCAAATTCAGTCTCTCTTAATAACAATGGTGAAAAGCATGAATAAATGTCAAACACTGTCACAATCCTTCTTACCTCAGACACATATATTAGATTACACACACACACACACTCACACACTCACACACACAAACTCACAGACAAACCAACACACATACACACACTTTGAAGTACAATTACATAGTAGTGAGATGGATAGTTTTACTGAATCTTTACACTGTATAGTCTTTCTACATACTTTACTGTACCACAGAAACATTATATGGAAGCAGCAGTATATGACACAAACAGTTTGAGTTTGAGACTACATATATTTCATGGCTTTTCATTCCCACTGGATTCGATCCAATCATTCTTTGAGCTCCCTCTTTCCATATACATAGATGAACCAGTCCTTAGTAAAGTCCTAAGTCCTAAGTAAAACTCCTTCCTTTGTCCAAGACATAATAACTATCTCCCTTTGGTATGAAATAGACTTCAAATCTCCTTTTAGAAGGTGAGCTCCATAATCCTTGAGGATAATGATATTCTCTTTTTAACATGCATGCATAAGTCTATATGGAGGATATATCTAAAGAGCTATGGCACAGAGCTATCTGATAAAGGTTTAATGTAAAAAAGAAAGGCAGTTCAAAAACATATTACAATTAGCATACATGTGTACAACATGGACATGTGAAATCTCTTGCTCTCTTTCTCTCTCTAGCCATATATCTTTATCTATATAGATATACACACTCTGTATTTCTATATCTCTTTCTCTCTTAAATATATATATATATATCTGTCTGTATATATGTTCAATATCCTCTGTGTCTATTTCATTCAGTTCATCATAAAATCCCCAAGATCTCCAAGATGCCAGTTCTAAACAATTGTAATTGAAAGGCTTTCAAGAGCATCTTTTGAATTTGATGAGTTTTTGGAAGGCCTGTTTGAACTCATCATTGAATGCAGTGTAGATAACCGGATTGATGAGGGAGTTCAGGTAACCCAGCCAGGTGAAGACGTCAAAAAGCACTGGATCAAACCAACACTCTTTACATATGGCCATGACAAGTGTGCCCACGAAGAATGGGAGCCAACAGACAATGAATGCACCCAGGATGATGCCCAATGTCTTGGTTGCTTTCCTTTCCCGTGCTGCACACAGACGTTTCCTCTCCAGCACACTGTCAGCCAGCTTCACTTTTACACTATTCATGAATAAAGGCGATCCTCCCGCTCCTCCTCCCCCTCCTGCGCTCCCTGTGCTAGAGTGTAGGTGGGCTTCCTGGTTGGAGGCAGAATTGAGAGAACAGAGAGAGGAGCCTGCAGAGGTCTGGATGAGCTGTGCTGTGGTGAACCGTTTCCCAGAGGATGCTGGTGTTTTAAAGATGCGGGAACGAGCAGCCACATAGATCCGTCCATAGAGGATGATGAGAAGGACTGTGGGAACATAAAAGGCGCCGAAGGTAGAGTAGAGGGTATAGGAGATCTGATCTGTGTTCACCATGCACTCTGTCAGCTCCTCATGGGCTTTGGCCTGCCGCCAGAATAGCGGAGGCATGGAGATTGATATGGAGATCACCCACACCACCCCAACCATGATCCCTGCCCGACGCATGGTGCGCCGTTTTGAGTACTCCAGTGCATCTGTGATTGCCCAATAGCGGTCTAAAGCAATCACACACAAGTGCAAGATGGAGGCCGTACAGAAAGTGATATCGGACGACAGCCAGATGTCACAAACAATCTGCCCAAGTGACCAGGTCTTGCTTACAGTGTAGACAATACTTATGGGCATGACTAAGATGGATACCAGCAGGTCTGTGACAGCCAGTGAGCCAATCAGGAAGTTGGCAGGTGTGTGGAGCTTCCTTGTCAGAAAGATGGTGGCGATGACAAAGGCATTGGATAACACAGTTGCCAGGGTGACAATGGCCAAGAGGGCAGATAGGGAGATCTGGAGGCCCAGTAGCGTGGCTTCATTCCAGGGTGCAGTGGTAATGATCTCAGGAATCTCTGTGGTGTTGCTGGGGTAGTAGAGCTCCAGTGAGCTATTGTCCAGTTCCATCTCGCCTATGCCCCCGTCAGCCCTCCGTTGTAGAAGGTTTAGACAAGCCTCATCACCACCATCTGAAACTGTACATGGATTGGTCCAGGCATGGCATTGAGAAGGACTGTATTCATAGGTGACACCACTGTTTTTGACAAGGTTCTGGAAAATGCACAAAGTCCTTTTGTATCCCCTTTTCAATGTTTTCCTTCATTTCCAATCCCCTGCATTGCAATGTGATTTCATATCAACCTTTAGCAAACACCTAAGTTCACCCTTTCAGTGCACAACTAATGGTGCTGTAATTGAAGCTGATTCATTTGTCCATTTCTGTTCACTAATATTGATTCAGTGGTCTAGCTGAAGAAGTGCTGAATCCTAATTTGAACGCAGCTCTGCTCAGACAGGCACTGCTTTTCTCTCTTCCCAATGCTCTTATCTCATCTCCAACCAGCAGTCAGCCAGCAACAACACCTTCAGCCGAGGCTTCCTATCTATCAAGTGCTTTAATGGGCTCCGCCTTTTCAATAACCCTAAGCAGGGAGCTGCAATCCATGTAGGAAGATGATGTCAACAGATACACCAGTTTTGTTGTTGCCTCTTTCCCATCTAATTTGAAGCCTACATGAGGCCTTCTAAATTGAGATTGTTGCTGAAACTCAGGTGATCCTAAAGTCTTTGATGATAAGGGAAAGCTACAATGTTACAATGACATGATCCACATCAGCACAAGACAAGAAGTCTGCGCACAGATAACTCTTCAATACCCATCTTTGTGTTTGGCAGTTGTGCAGAACTTTCACTGAAATGCAATGATCAGCAAAGCTGTGCTCAGGTGCCAAGAGATCTCAAGCAGCCCATGTGAGTAAATATTTAGTAGAATTTTGTTTCATTTTTAGTACGTCTTTTCTTTCTTTTCTTCTCTCAAAGCTTTGTTTGTCGGATAAACAGTCAGGTGTGGCGTTCACAGAGCTTAGAAAGCTTCCAAGGCTTAGTCCAGTAAGTCAAACTTTCATCCAGCTTCTTCTGCAGCATTTTCATCCTAGGTGAGACAAATGGGAGAGAAAAACAGAAAAAGAAAACAAAGTTTGAGTTAGCTATGTTCAAATAATATACCACCACCACACACACACATACATAGAAACCTACATGATACACTTACGATTTCTGGTGACTAGTAGTTCTCTTGCCTACCTACGTTAAATGCACATATTGTCGCTTTGGATAAAAGTGTCTGCTAAATGACTGTAATGTAATGTAATATAATATGGCCCACACATAAGAGGCACACAAGTAGGCATAAACAATCTGTAAACTCAACCTGCAAATGGAGAATTATCACATGAAACATAGACATAACACCTACACACCTCACTCCATCATGTTCATTTACCATATTTACAGTACAACTGATACTGAAACTGGGGAGGAATGTGTACAGAGGTTTACCTGGTGTCACTTAATTTAAGTCATTGTTATTACCTCCGCAAAGGGAGGGCATTATGTTAGTTAATTAGTTAGTTTATTTGTCTGTCAGCAGGATATCTCAAAAATATATCAACAGATTTCCATGAAATCTGGTCACAGATAACCCTTGGGGCACGGAACAATTGATTTGATTTGGGATTTCCACCATTAGAAAATTATTGCTTTTAAGACCAAACTATGAAACTAACAGAGATAGAGACTTGAATTGGCAGAGGTTCACACTTCACCAATAACACAAAGTCAAACGAATGCAAGCAAATTACACAAGGCAACTTTGTTTGACTGAGTAGTTGACGAACAAATGGATGACACTGTCATTTTTGTTAATATTGCTCTGAAATTGGAGCACAGTGGTACCAAGAATAACTGACCATGCTGCCCCCAGGTATAGTAAATGGTCACAAGACTGCCGGCTGAAATGGCCTGTTTTTCTATTAGACAAAGTAAAATGAGAAAGTAAAAAGTGTGTAGGCTTAAAAATAGAATGAGGACAGCGAGGACTGTGAAATGACAGGCCCACCGGCTGAAAGGTCTCGTTCCGTCCTGTCCACTCCAGCTTCCAATTAGAACTGACAAGGTGCTGAAGACATTTAACCACGATCTCTCAGGCAAACTGTCACTCCAGTCATGTTTGAAAAAATGGTTAATCTTAGGCTTGGTTGGTAGTGGTGGAAGTTTACCAAGTTTACAGTATGCCATTTAGAAAACTGAGGCAATGAAAATAGCATACAGCAGTTGAGATATGTAATGAAAATGTGCCATGTTTAATAGCAGCTAAAATGGGAAATGATGACTTCTGTAACAGTTTGTCATTGTAGCACAATGAGCAGAGCAAATGCATTGAACAATGACTAAATATCAATGTATGACTAAATGAACATGGTGACAACTGAAATGTATCATCTTTTGTTCAGAAAATAGTATTTTTTACAAATGTGCACTGTAACATCATCTAAGCCTTACAAAAGCCCAAGTTATAAGTGTGCATAGGAGAAGGATTTCACAACATCAAACCAGGCTTGGATTAGCGAGACAGTTGTACAAGATTAATGGAACAGAGTTATGATTACTATTTCATCTTTTAACACATCAACAAGCTTTGAAGTGCTGTGGAAATATTTAGGGACAAAGCGATTTGGTCCCTAGCAGTTTGTTAAATTAGAGGAACCACAGTTATGCTACAAAAATGTTTTCACGCTTGCACATCCTTCTGCTGGCACATTATGAATGCTAAGACTGATTTCTGAGTGCACGATTGTCCCTGATACAACTTTTAAATCACCTCTATTAACAGAAGAGTTGATTGACAGCTGGGCTCTTGTGGGTAAATATTGCGCTTCGGCTGTGACAATAAACAGGCACATTGAAAGATGTATGTAAACAGCCTTGTCTGTTTAATGCATTTTTTTTGCACATGCCCAGGTGAGCAGGAATATATCTCAACTCGGCTTGGAGCCTTGTCTATTATTTATGTTGGATGACTGCTTCATTCTCCATGGAGATGCTTTCGCAGAGTCAGAGAAGAAGAAAGTTAGCAGTTGGGGGTAGGCGGGGGGCAGGGCATACAGGAAAAAGAGACAAGTTTTTATTTGCTGAGTTAAATGAGTTTGAGAATCAGAAAACTAGAGGGAATGCACCAAT
The DNA here is from genome assembly GCA_900660455.1 of Gephyroberyx darwinii. Taxonomy (NCBI): domain Eukaryota; kingdom Metazoa; phylum Chordata; class Actinopteri; order Trachichthyiformes; family Trachichthyidae; genus Gephyroberyx; species Gephyroberyx darwinii. The sequence continues at coordinate 3,223 of CABFOQ010014262.1, read as the reverse complement.
GACGTTCAGTGAGGAGCGGCAATTTATAAAAAAAAAAATATAGAGCCCAGATAACCTCACAAAACTGATACTATGGGTTTGTTCACATGAATGAGCTATTAAGGAACCATCGCCAGTCACTGGGACATGATGACAACAGGGAAGCCTCGTGGTTAAAGAGACTGTCTTTTAATCTCCTATGTCAGCAAGAATCTACCTTACTGAAGTGTCCTTGAGCCAGCCATTGATTCCCTACCAGCTGTACTATAGCCGACTCTGAACTTTAACCTACCTAGAAGGGAGCAAGTAAAGCAAGAATTTCACTACAGAGTTCAATAAAGTATCACACTGTTATAACCCAGCTTTTGGAGCACAACATTGTAATGATTTTCACTACGAATTTACTTTTATCCGAGTAATTTGCTCGCCATGGTTGCTCTGACTGATGTAGCAGCACTTTTACTTGACTAAAATATTTCACTCTTCTTTCCACCTTTGTTCAACAGCTAAACAAATTGATATCACAGTTTTCAATAGATATTTTTTTGAATGGCAATCTCTCAGGGTGTCCACCTCTCAATATATTTTCAATCCAGCTTCATGTGTTCGCCCTCTGTGTATTTTCCAAGAGAGAAGAGAAAAACTGTTGACTCAAGTACTATAGAAGCAGCCATTTTCCCCAACATATAAGAAAAGAGAGAGATCGACAGATGGGCATGTGTAGACATCTCATCATATAGAACATTTGGGGGAGGCAGTAGCTCTCTGCTTTCCTCAATTACTTTGGTATATTGAATAAAGCTCCATCTGACGATAGCAAAGGCAAGGCATGACTTGATTCAGAGATGAGATTCCACAGTCATTTATTTAGTTGAAAGAGAGAGACGCTGGGCCCTTACCAACAGCAAGAACCAATATTAGCGGTTGAGTGAAGGGGGATTTAAGAGGCCAGAGGGCACAGAATTTCTATGTGCTGTGGTCAAAAGACTTACATGGTGTGGCTAATGGAGAGAACTAGGAAGAATCCCGGTGGTCTGGTAAGTGTGTAGGCCGGTTGGACATGTCAGGAAGTGGTAATTTTATAAGGTGACCAAGGTGATTTGCTGTCTGAAGTGACTGGTGACAGTCTGTCTGGTAGGCTGTCTTTTTCTCTGTGCACCAGCCTGGCAGTGGCGCGGACACACACACACACTGCTAGTGACCGAACTGGTTTGTTTGACGGCAGGTTTGTTTAAGAATGTATAAATTAAGTTTAGCGTAAGTTCAATCAGGAAGACTACCTCATATTTACTTATTGCTACTCCAGGTATTTTCACAGCATCGGCCTCGCTTATCAGCATCAATATATGTATACGGATACCTGCCCCATCCGTATCTCTGTCATTTCAGGCTGCATCGCTTCAGGCTGCATCGCTGCTGCACCCCACCGCCTCCCCACCGCCTCCCCACCACCAGTGCCAGGCTCCAGTTGGTC
>CABFOQ010014253.1:13465-25502 GCA_900660455.1 Gephyroberyx darwinii | reverse complement strand
TTCCTTGAGTGGCCCCAAGTGGGGAACAAGCCCCGCCCCCTGACAGTGTTACTGCCGTGCTCCGCCCATAGACGTATACAGGACCGCCTTCATATGGATGATTCAGAACTGGATATTCATTTAATTTTACTTTTATTTGACCAGGTGGCCCCAGGAGAACGGGATCCAACCAGCTACAGGAAACCACCCCAAAACACAAGGCATTATGGGTAGAAGAGAACTGTGGTGGTTCGTTAGGAGAGAGAACGGGATCCAACCAGCTACAGGAAACCACCCTAAAGGCATTCTGGGTAGAAGGAGACTTGGTCAGTCTGGACTGATCTCATGTTCAGATGTTTCTTCATGTGTTCTTAACTGGTATGAACACCAGAGAAGAGCAGACAAGTCCATTAAGTTTAGCTGAAAGTCTATACAGGTAGTTTTTCGATCCTCTCTGGTACCTGTGTGCTTCCATATCCTCCCAGGTGACTACGCTGCTGGCTGAGCCATTCCATGAGGCCAAGGCCCTGCGACAGGTAGTCCAACTGGTGCAGAGACAGCAGTGCATAGGAAGCCATCTCAATGTCTGCAGAGCGAGGCTGCCATGATGGCGACAGGCCGGCATCTGAGGAGGTCCAGAACGGCACGCCATCTACACACAGAGGAAAGATTCAGGAAAACACAGTGGAGACACAGCAACCATTGGTGGGTTTCATTCCAAGATGTGATAAGTGACGGAGGAATAAGGTGCTCGTTGGGATTGGGGGCATCTAGACTTTCAAAAAAGGGAAGATGAATGAATGAATCTAAGGCACTCAGCTTCTCAATAATGATGAATCATTGAAGCCAAGAGAAGAGTAATAAACACTTTTCCAAGAGTTGACTGCCATGGATTGATTGAAGACTTGCACTCTTCACACAATATATCCAAGACTTGGATCCTCCTCACATTCAAACACACTCAAACACACCAAAATATGAAAAAAAACGTTTTAAAACTAGTTTGCTGTGAATGACTGAAGGCAAGAGACGTGAAGTTGACCTGTCTTAAACTGATTGAAGACCGCAATATGTGGTTTTGAAATGTGCTAGAGCTATTAGTCTGTATTTCATGAATAAGGAACACGAATGATGTCAGCCTTGGTTGATATATTGGTTGCATCGGTTTGGTTTTGAAATGGAAACCAGAATGCTGACACTGAAAAGAAATGCGACATGTGGTTGGATATGTTCAAGCTCCTACGTGCATAATATTTAACTCAAAATATCATTCTCAAATATCATTTCGATAGCGTGGTGTAATAGCTGTAGGAAATGAGACCACCGCCAAGAGAACTGGTTTGTGTCTATGCGTTCATGCTGTGCGTCCCTGGGTACGACACAATCCTGCGAATGGTACAGGATTGACTAACGGCACCAGGGAAGTGTCTCAACCAAAACAGGAAGTGGACTGCTTCACTCTGAACTCTCTCAACTTGTTCAAGTCCAGATGCTGTGCTGCATCACGTGTTACTGTTTAAGTTCCTACAGTCCTGAAATAATCAGGATAACCACATCATTCACCCCATGTATTGTCAACAGATCTACTCTACCATATTGCTACGCTACACTAGGTTAGCCATCTTTCAGTGTCACTACATAGTGGCCTGTTCGCCAAAATCTGGCAAGTCGTCTTTGAGACCGTGATGTAAGACACTACCATGAATAGACTCCAGGGGGCGCCAAAGTCATCACATTGTAATTTCCATTATGATACCTCTCATCTCTGCTCGTCCCATCAGCTCGGCCCGTGCTGCCTCGGTGCTGGGGCTGTCGGCCAGAGCCAGAGCGTAGGTGACCAGACTCAGGCTGTAGTTGCTGGAGATGCCCAAGGCCAGCTGAGTCTCCAGGTACACCAGGGCTGATGATACCTGTCTCCCAAACTGGCTCTGGCAGACAGGGAACAAGGGAGGAGGATGTTAGACGATGGGTAGACATCTCAAGGATATTTATGAGATCCCTCCATGCTGACGTGTGATGTGATGTGGCAAAATATTTGGGCGTCCACACCAGTGAATTCCCCAGAATTGTATTCTCATCAGGGTGAAAAGCCTCTGAAAGAGCTTTTAGACCAGGGATGGGCAACCATGTGCCATAGAGGCCCAAGAGTCTGCAGAGTCAAACGCTCAACATGGAGGAACCCCATGTACAGAAAAGTGACACTATGCGCATTGTGACTGGTGTGTGAATTAAAGTCTTAACGCCAGCCTGAGCACCAACCACCGCTACAATGCAGCCAGTGCAGCTAAGCAATAGTTAGCGTCTATTTAGTGCCATGACTCTCACCTTCAGGGCATCATCTTCCAGTAGAGCGATGAGGACGTAGGCCGTGAGGGAAACAGGGCCGTCCAGGCCTCCTTGGAGCTCGGTGTGAATGACCCGGCCCGGCTCCTCAAACCTCCCATCAGCCCCCTGCCGGTATCCTAACCAGGCAGCAGTTGTGCGCAGCACCAGCGGGTCTATGGTGATGAAGGGCCTGGCCTGCAGGAAACACCTCAGCACAAAAGCAGAGAGCCTGTGGAGAGGAGCAGCAGGCATGCAGGCATACCATGGTGTTATGGATTTTACCACCCAAGGTTGTCCTTGCACTGCGTCATGTCACGTCGGAAGAACAGGATGACATCTCGTCAAGGATGGAAGTAACAAATTACATTTACTTTTGTTATTATAATTGACAGTGTTGGACTCGTCACCACTAGGAGGCTGGCACGAAGGTTTTTTCCCGTTCATGTATTTGCGGTAAATCTATTATGAAAGCAGCAATGACAATAACTGGTGATAACGTACCAAGTGCTTCCAGATGAGTCACTGTCTCCAAATGCACTGAAGGCGCCGTCTTCTCTCTGGTAGGACAGCTCTCGCTCATAACCTGGTGTGGAAACAAGTGTTACCCTTTTGGACAGGTGGTTTTCACATGTGATCTGAAGTATACACTCACATGTGATTTTGGATAAAACATGAAAAAATATTGTACATATGAAAACCAACGTGTCCAAAAAGCACATCTGTAATTTAACCTTCATGTTATCCTCTGGAGTGCAGGGATGCATGTGGACCAACATTTTAACATTTATTCATCTCAGTTGAAAATGGTTAAACTCCTTAAACAGCTGCTTTAAAAAAAGTTGATTACTGATATTTTTATTTTTGAAAATATATCCAGATTTCCTTGATTATTTTTGCTCTGTTGTTATTTAGATTTTGAGTTCAAACAGTTTTGGTTCAAGCATAAAGTGAGAAATTGATTGAATTTGTCCACAAATCTTTATATTCTTTGGACTTTGGGCATGTTTTTCAGCACTGCACTGCTTAGCTTCCCAAACCTGGTTGGGAGTTATAAATATATTGTCCATAGCATTATATTGTACTGTCGTTTTGAACTGTAGGTGCGGCCCTGTTGTCGTTGTACCATGTGTGTCAGTATATACTGTGAAACCCAATACGTCAGTGTGTTACTGAAATACATTCTTGTTTATTCCTGTACTTGGTGATTTCAGTCATTCTCAATCTACCTTTCATCATGTATGATGTAGTTTTATCCACAATGTCTTGGTCAGCTTGTCCGGTGGCCTGGAGGTACTGGATGACGTAGATATTGGGTGCAAAGTTGATCATATTCTGTTCCCCACAACCGTGAGGCATCTGGATGAGAGAGTCCAGGCCCGTAATGGACGGGCCGAGGATGTCACCTTCATCACCAAGGAAAGCAGACAAATCAGACAAGAGGAGAAACATCAGGGAGACCGGTGTTTACCCGCGGGTGACAAACAACCAGACGGCGCCAACCTAAACAGTCACATGTGGTGAGGCAACGTGACGTCATTCTGGGTGGATGATCTATGAATTGGAAAGCATTTTTACTGCTTGTTGCAGATTGGAGTTTTATTCTACAAACATTTATTGGAGGCGGAACTGCTCTGGAGGCAGAAATAATCTCATTGGTTGAGTTAATCCTCAGTGGGCGGAGCCAAACAACAACAGTTTTTCTGGCTAAGTAATGTTAGACTGAAGCCCAGTAAAAAAAACAAGAGCTAATAGAGGAGCTAGCTAACATCATGAAGCCTAGCGCTCTGCTACTAACTGAAGAAGATACAATCTAGCCATGCTAAGTTAGCTAGGTTAGCTAGCTAGCCTAGTTAACCTTCCAAATTCAGACTAGCCATACTGACCTATAGCTATCTAGGTTAGCTAGTTAGCTAGCCTGCTTCAAGATCAGGAATACCATGATTATGAATTAATGAAAAGGTCATTACTATTTACACTTTTATTCATTTTTTGACCAGAGTTCCTTCTTTGACGTTCAGTTTTGCCAGTTAGCTAACTGGCACTTTGTCACCCTGTTATTTGGCCCCGCCCATTGAGGTTTAACTCACCCAGTAAGATTGATTTTAGTTTGTAGAACTAAAACTCCAACCTGCATACTTGTTCTGAAGACGTGTCAGCTAAATGTAAAGTGTAACATTTCTGTTTTCATTTTATCCATTCAGCTCATACACATCCAGGGTGAGCTATTATGAGTGCAACAGTAGAACAAGCTTAAAGTCCTAGTTCACCAATGCTACAAGCAACCAATAGAGAAGTGCAACGGTAATAGTACTAGTAAGAAGTGCAAGGGTCAAAGTGACAGAACCGAAGGAACCAATAATCCTGAGAAATAAGAGAAAGGGCTTTATCCCATAAACAAGACAGGACTATTATTTTCCGTGCAAGTAGAAGAGGACGATGAGGTCGGATGTGATTCAAGCCTTCTTTTCTAATATTTATAACAGCTGCCACTTAAACAACAGACATGTTTACTGTGGCGGATAACAAACACCAGCCACCAGAGTAGCCTGTGAGCTTGACCAACTTGACAGATGCTTTCACTTTACAGCACGTAACCTTCAAAACGGTGAGAAAAAAATATCACACAGCCATTCATTGTGAAACCGTTTTTACCTTCCTATTACAGTATGATTCAACGTTTTCAAAAGCTTGTTTTTTTATTTTGGCACTTATTATGGTGTGGTGTTCTTCACTGTGGTGTTCTTCACTGTGGTGTTCTTCACTGTGGTGTTCTTCACTGTGCCTCACTGTGGTGTTCCTCACTGTGGTGTTCCTCACTGTGGTGTTCCTCACTGCTCTTCCCAGAGATCACCTGTCAATCAAACAGTGTGTCCAGTACTGTGACGTCTTTCTCCTTGGATTTTCTGTTGATGGAGTTTGACTTCCTGTAGGTGGCGCTCTTTTCTTTGTCTGTTCAGCCACAGTGGCTATCGCTGCTCATGCTAACTACCCAGTTCTTCTTCTGTTGGAACGTAAAACGCATCACTTCCTGTTTCCAGAGGGTTTCTCCCGGGAAAGACCTACCTGACACCGGGTGTTGAGAGCAGCAGATGGAGAAGCTTCATGACCTGGTAGAGGTTGATGGTTTGAAGACCAACTTCTTCTACACTGCTATCAGGATCCTTTAATGTCACTACAACAACATATCTCATTTTTGTCATGATTATCTGCCATGTTCAGCATCTGCACCTCACCATACGGAAAAGTATGACCTCAAGTATGTAAGTATGACCTTGCACTCCGTCTTGTCTTGCACATATGTGTTCCATGTTCAATGTCTGCACATTATTACACAGAAAAGTACCGCCTGAGCTTTCTGTACTCCGTGTTTTTTGCACATATGTGTTCTACGTTCAGTGTCTGCACCTTCAACTTATTGCATTGTCTGTTTAGTCTTGTTTGGTGTCTTCTTAGAGTTCATGTATGTAGCAGAGCCATTACATTTATCCATCATGCTGCACTGAAAGTAATTTCCACCGGTCCTGGTCAAGAGCAAAAATTGATTCTTTTCTGTTCTATTCTGTTATTGTTTGTTGTGACGTTCAAGATATTTTATGAGAAAAAGCAAAGGCCCCAGGAAAGCAAATTATATGACGATATAATAGCTGTAATAGCGGGTGTTCTGCCAGTCGGTGACTCAAGGCTTTGCTCCATGTGTTTACATACCGACTGCAGTCACTTCAGCTCTCTTGCTGCCTTCGACAACATCTGCCGGGAAGGTGAACGTGATGTTTTTGGAAAGGCTTGTTTCAGACTTCAGCAACAATGTGGATGAAAACGACTGCTCGAGTCCTTCGGGCTACAAATTCAACAGTGATGAAAAATGGACAAACACAGACAAAACCGATGAGTAACACTTCTGGGAAAGGCAGAGTTGTAAAACAAGATCAAGATTACTTTGGTTAAAACAGAGTGGCAGATTACTTTAAGGTTTGCTTTCTAAAATGCTCCAAAGCCTGTCCCATAAACACAAGGTGACAGGTTCAACGCTTGAGCAGGACAGTGAATCTAGATAGATATGGCTTCTGCTCGTACCAATATGAAAAAAAATCATTGCTTAGAGTTCCTTATTCTTTAAAAGTATTATTTTGTCCAACTTAAGGCGAGGCATCACATTTGAATACAAAACCAAAAATCCTTCCATTCCATCAGAATGAAATGAATGTTCAATATGGACACAAATACAGTTTTTGTATTCTAACTTTCTAACTTTATTTTGTTATTAACATATTTAAATGAGCTAATATTTCATTAAATCAATATCAGTTTCATTCATATCAAGGACTATGTCAAATTTACAAGTTGAAAAACAAAGTTTTACATAGAGGGAATGTGTCATGAGATTGTTATTATTAAGTTTTAGCTAATTTAGTGCTAATTTAATTTAGTTTTAATGATTGTGTTGTTACGTTCTGAAACTAAAGCTGTTATAGAAGGAAAATATAAAAAATCTGTGGTGCCTTAATTAACAAACTATCCTTTAAATAGCACCATATTCTGTTTTAATTTGGTGCTCTGGCTCGTGTTGTACCACTAGGTGTCCCTTCGTGCATGGTGGCTATCCCATTTTGGAGCGAAACCATGTCAACCAGATTGCTTATAGGTTATTGTTAAAGACAGTATGATTTTCACCTTGACTAGAACCGTCTTGCGGACAGCGTCAGAAGCCACAGACGAGATGGCTTTCACAGAAAGAGGAATCTCTCCAAGGACCAACGGCTTTATGGGAATCAGGACGGATGTTCCACTCTGGCTCCTGATAGACACTCGGCGTACACTGGCCATGGTAAATTCCTCATTGTCGGGGAAGACAAACTCAAAGGTCTCACTCTCAGCAACAATAACCATGACCTGACAGTGGAGAGAAAGGAAGACGAGGTAAGGCACCCACCCAGATCATGTTATAGGGAGCTGAAAAGCCAAACAATGTAGGAGGAAACAGGAGCAGCTTTCTTTGCCAAGTAGAGTTTCTTTGTACTCAAACATACTCAAAAAGCACCAATTACTTCAACAACATTAGAGATCATAAGAATGACGACCCTCTGAGGATTTTCTCAGATCTTTTATGAAGCTTTCATGACTTGTACAACCTGGGAGAGGATTAATTAGTACAAGAGGTCTTTGTCTAGGCCTCAGAGGTGGGAGGTGATCAGTATAAGATGCTAAAAGCCTGACACCACAGTAGAATATAGCAACCTAACACCTATCACAACCCACTAACCCTGTGAACAAGAGAGTACATCACTGTAACAGTCATCTGAGATAGTAATCAAAGACGTATTACATTCAACTATTTGTGTAAACAACGACATATAACACTCTTATTTATACTATAGTTTGAGGTAGTAATGCAAGACTATTGGGATTACATTGGGCTCACAATGACATATATCACCCTTTTAAACACGGTAGCTTAATATAAAGCAGATATTAGATAGTAATCTAAGACTTCGTGCATTCAAGTTTTGTACCATTTTGTTTTTTGATTCACTTTTCATTAAAAAAATGACAGTTTCATAGCCAAGAGCACTTTGCAATACCATGCAATATCATTTGCATTAACAAAACAGGAGAAATACCCTCGAGTTTAAAACAATTCAATTGAAAAGAACACAAACCAAGTAGCTGATGGCCTAAAAAGATTATCTCAACCTATGCAAGCTTTCTTTGCTGTTCCATGTATGTTAGGGTTGGTCAAGTTCACTCCCAAATAATTATACCTTGTGTAAACTATGTCTACCACCATGAATTTACAACTCAACATGTTGGTCAAATAGGGTCTGCCTGATTCAGCAGCCATTGCTTACTTGCTAGCATTGCCATTCAAAAAAACCTCTCAAAAAACAGAAATGGTTCATATGAAACTGATATACAGACTTGGTTCCTTTTGAGAAAAACTTGGCACTGCAGAATGGTTTGTGTAGTTCGATACAGCAAGTGAGTTATTGACCTGTACATTAGTAACTGAACCACTGAATGAACAAATGAACAATATTTCTTTTGACCAAAAAGGGACACTTCCTCCCCGCCTGAACGATTCCTTCAGTCACAGGAAATGAACTGTTCTTTTAGTCCGAATGAAGAATGTCAATTCAGCAAGTGAGCTACTAATCCACACACTAGCAAGTGAACTGCTGAAGTAACTGAATGAATCGGACAGTATCGTGCTTGCACCATGAAGTTTGATGTTTGGGTGTCACATAATGACAACAACGAATGAATGAACTAGGAGAGAATTTGTGAGTTTATAGCGATTTTGGTTGATTAAACCCATTTTTCGGGAGAGCAGCCAGCCAGCAGTGAAGTCATTGCCAAGGTCTGCAGATAAACACTCCGTCTTTGTACTGAACATTTGTTTTGTCTTCACAAGTGTGTCGGCTCGCTTGGATCTGTACAGACCGCAGTCCAACCATGGACACTGACCAAGTTTTGCTTCTGAGGTGAAAGAGGGAGTGGCTTACCTCCAGGTCTTGTGGAAGGTAGTTGAACAGAGTGATCTCCAGGACCAGCTCCTCTCCACGGATGATGTAGGCCGGAAGATTCATGGACAGGAAGAAATCCTGGAAGACTGTGAGCTGGCAACACAGTTAGAGTAAGGTCACCTGGAAACTAATACTCACCTGGTGTAAATTGTGCTGATAACACTTACACTACTAAATCTAAAGCAAATACTAATTAATACCACTAATACTAATACCACTATCACTATTACTTCTACAACTGATTTCACTGACTCTCTGAAAGGAAAGTCATGGAAGTGATGTGGTGAGGTTACCTCTGCAGGCATCTCTACGATCCCCAGGCCCAGGTTGTCCGACATGACAAAAGCAGTGGCTGTCCAGGTTGTGATGCTGTCTGGCACAGTCAGCATCATCTCTGCTGTGGTCAAATTGCTGTGAAAGGTGCCAAGAAACCTGCCCTTCAATACAATAAATATGATATACAATACATATACAATGTGAAATGATAGCTACGGTTTAAAGCTGCAGTTGGCAAGATTGTTCTTGAAAAATCCACCAGTCTTATCAATCTAAATTAGATGGAGGAGCTTCAACAGAGAAGATCATACCTTTCCCCCTAATTGATACACTGTAGATTCACCTTATCTACCAAAATGAAATTGTCTGGTATGTCAGGTATGAACATAAAGTGACAAATCAAAACTTAAAAGTGAAATGCAAACTGTCTCCTAAACAGCAGCGAGCAAGCGCTCCGTCCAGAGAAAGCTGGACTCACCAACACAAGATCTTTTCCTCTCTCATCCTTCAGTGTCTTTTGGTATAAAGCATCACAGACCACCCGGGTTGGTAAACGTGAGTGTACTGTGTGCAATTTACTGACATCACCTGGGTATTGAATGATTTCTGGGTATTGAATTTCAAATAGTTCAAACAGTTTCAAACAGCTGCCATTTGGAGCTGCCAATGTGTAAAGTTACCTAATGTAGCTTTACAATGAGGTCACACCTTTGATTCAGTTACTGTATAGTGGGAATATTGCATGACTTTGAGAGCAGATCATACAACTTTATTGAATGGAACTGAAACCTCATTGTTGGTTGCTAATGGCTTGCTGACCTATTGAAGCATTAGAATAAATGGTGCTATCGTCAGCATACAGATGCAGTTTGACATTAATCATTGTTAACCTTGTATTATTAATGTAGACTCAAAACAGCGCAGGGCCTTGAATTGAGCCCTGTGGAAAACCTGTTGCAATACTGAGTCCAACTAAGCCCTCTCCACCAACATGCTGTCTTGAAGATGATTTTTAAACCAGAGTAGGCATAGGCAATTTAGTTTATAAATATTATTTGCCAAGACGTTATTTGCAGGGTTTAGTTTCCAACATAACGTCAAGGAATGCTATGAGTTCCAGTCTTTTCTACTAGGGGAGGTTGGGTTCATATTGTTTGCACCTTATGGAAAATGGGCTTTACGATTAGCCGCACCATAAGTCATCCACACACATAAACTAAAACTGAAGAGGAAATAGGAAAATCCCTAAAGTTCATTACAACAGTGGACAATTCCCATTCAGGAACATAGAAAAAACCTCCATGCTGGATATCCTATGATATGTTACTGATCCTTCACCCTGTGTTGGTATCCAGCCATAGCCAGGTCTCTGGAAAGTTCTGGCGCTGTCGTGGCTCCTGTCCATGCTTCATATTTGAACCAGTGAGAAGGTGGATTCCCTCCCCTGCTGTGGGGAATATGAGCGTTAGTGATATCAGCATAGCCAGGCCTATATATAGCAACCTATATATAGCGATCTTGAACGGCAAGGCTTTCATTTGAGCTAGTTCTTAAAACTTACGGAATTCAGGCATCGGCAAACGTTTCTTCCTGTGTAAATTGGCATCAGTCAACACCACAAGATCACACGTCTGGGAAAAGACACAAAAGATATTAAAAATACACAAATTTACATCTACCTTTTAGGCATTTAGCTGGTACTTCTATCAAGAAAGGTTTGCATTGAGTGCAACAGTAGAATACTTGCCTATTTGTCTGAGCTCTGTTTATTTGATTTACTTATTTGTCTCATTTGTTTAATTAAAAAGTAGGTAGCTAACTAATTGCACTTTTACCTCAGCACTGGTTCTGCTCTTAGATGATGTTTAGGAAGGAAATGCACTTACGGTTTCTAGTGACTAGTAGTTCTCTACCTATGTTGAATGCACTTATTGTAAGTCGCTTTGGATAAAAGCGTCTGCTAAATGACTGTAATGTAATAAATTCCTAGATGGCCAGCGGTTCCTGTACGTTAACACGCAAGAATAAAGTTCTGAACCCGATTATTCAAGTTACCTGGGTTTGGGTTGATGCATGTAAATGTCATAACTCCAATTATCAGACACCTGGTTAAGGTTACTGGGGTACTCCCATATAAAACGGTTCACGGTGGCATGGAAACATCTTACTGCTTCACTTGTGGTTTTTGCTTCCTGCACAAACTCAGACTCACTCGGTTGCTTAATACTCCTATTACTATTTGGATCATCATTGTTTCTTATGTTTTAGAAGTACTATTGTTGGTGGCTGCACCTCTCATACACCACAGGAATATTCTGTTCATTGTTTTTTTTTTGGCAACAGGGAAACTCAGTCACAGGGTGTCAGTGGTTCATGTAGAGGTGAACCAATAGGATCTACTCACATGTATCAAATATTCACATGCAATGATCATGTATAATACAGACATGGCAAGTACAGTAACAAACTAAGACCAGGGAGAAAAGTTGGAAAAGCTCTTTTTTAGAGAGGAGAATGATCAGTACAAACAGAGGAGGACGATAGGGGGGAGAGGTGATGTAAACAAGTAAACAGGAAATTAAAACAGCATATTTGTGATACAATCAATATATCTGATATGTCCTTATGACTTATTTGTCTCACTTGTTTACTTAAAAGTAGGTAGCTAATGTTACTGCACTTATACCTTAGCACTGGTTATGCTCTTAAATGCTTGTTTAGTAAGAAAATGCACTGATGATTTCTGGTGACTAGTAGTTCTCTTACCGACCTATGTTGAATGCACTTATTGTACGTCGCTTTGGATAAAAGCGTCTGCCAAATGACTGTAATGTAATGTAATGTAATGTCCCTGGGGAATGTATGTCTCTACCATGAAGATGGAGTATGGGTCTCCCATTCTCAGCTGGTCAGAGGAGAGGTCTGCCTTAGAAAAG
>CABFOQ010014253.1:2743-13357 GCA_900660455.1 Gephyroberyx darwinii | reverse complement strand
TGGGAAGAAACAGTTGATGGTGCCTCAGTTTACATCTAACCGATACCCGGGGGAGGGACAACAGATTGGGTTTCATAGGTGTAGCTGCAAAGTGTTATATTATAGCAGGATATGTGTGTGATGGTGAACATTTAGTTGAAAAACCGCAGAGGGCCCTGGAGAGTCATCCACAGGTGACAGGAATGGACCGGTTGGATGGCTAAGCATATTATATGACCACTGAAAATCTTTACAAAACAGGAAACATACTGTATGACTCAATGCACCTTGACTATGGGACGGTACAGAATATATTCTTGTTCCTCATCATAACCCACCTTAATGCCTAGAGCTTCTACTTACAGGCCATCAGGCTACTGAACCGTTGAACTATAACTATACCTCATACCCACGTCACTTTATGTACAATACTTATATGCACATGCACTTTAACCTGCACATCTGTATCTTTAGATCATCCATGTTTACCAAACCTGCTGCTTCGCATCTAGTTTAGCCCTTAACCTGTTCCATTGCTACTTTTATTTTACTTATTCTATTTTATCTTTTTGATCTGTTTTTTTTTAAATTTGATTTGATGTGTACCTACCTTGTTGGAATGAGCCTCATCCAAAACATTTCATTGTACAGTATGACTGTAAGTGATGCTGCACATTTGATAATAAATGACTTGAACTTGAACTTGAACTTGAACTAGAGAAACCATAGAGATGTTCATGTGTCCACAGACAGGCTTGTGCATGTGTAGTATAGGCACCTAGGAGTCAGGACAGCATTACTGCACTAAAGTTATGGCTGCGAAACAAAAGTCGTTCTCACCGCCTTCTTGGTGATGTCGTTCTCTGAGCCGGCCCAGTGTGTGGCCTTGTCGACAACCAGGATCCCCACCAGAGAACCAGGCTCCGCCACCGAGACCCTCAGAGAGACCTTGTCGGCTGGCCTCCTCCTGGCCTCGTTCCAGCTCACAGACACCTACCGAACACAAGCTGGTCAGTCATGCACCATCATATACTATCTATCTATCTATCTATCTATCTATCTATATATGAAGACAACTGAAGACAAGCACCTGGTTTTTCAAGACTTGGGTGATGGGAAGCTGTAGCGCATCATTGCTGATCTCTCCATCCGGATGCACACAGTAGACTAGGATGCAGGCCTGAGGAGCCCAGGACTCCTGCGGGGTCAGAACGAGAGAACCAGAGCTCCTCCCAGCAGAAACGATCCGCCCTCTGGACTTCACCTATGAGGAAGGAGACAATGAATTAATAACTACAATCATGAGCACTAAAACAATAACCACCGGCATGTTTCCATGTGAGTATTTTACTTGTCTGTCTGTCATACTTTAGTACTTACCATGTAGTGAATCTCAGACACTTGAAAATTGCTCTGAATTGGCAGCAGGAGGGGTACACCAACCTGAAGAAAAGGAAGGTTATGTCACTTAATGTGATTAGATCGAACACAAAGAAAACACTGATGCCTAACTCAATATCCCACACCCTTAAAAAGGATCCCTAGACTTATAATCTAGACTAATGTGATGGAAGAGATGTAGTCTTAGGATTTTTGTACTTTGTGCTTTACTGAAATGTATTGTATTGCAACACTTTTGTGTGTGTGTGTGTGTGTGTGTGTGTGTGTGTTATGAAGTGTGTGGATGTCATTTGCGTGCAGATGTGTGTTATCCTACTTTGTCTTGTTTTTCCTACACTTGGCCAACAGAACTGACCTGGAAAGCAACACCTACTGGTTAACAAAGTCTCCATTGTACCTTGTACCTTATATTCCTCACGTTTACCTGTGGAGTCCGGTGGGGCTTCTGAATCTGCAGGTAGGATTGGCTGGGCGATGTGTAGCTTTTATAGAGCTGTAGCGTCTTATGGCTATCCTCAAATGAAGCCTGAAAGGTAGATGAGCAGAAATAAATGATAGAAACATCCATCTAACAGACACAGATATATGATAGAAGCATGAAGAGAAATATGTAGCAGAGCCTTAACCGTGTACTTCTGTTTCTTGATGCTAATATACTACTAATATACTATTATACTACTCATTGAAAATACCACTGGCTTCTGCCCCTGAATAAAAGATATCAAGGTGGTTAACACCTCTGCAAGTCTAAGATCTCTTTTGGCATCCCACATGGTTCAATTCTAGGTCCTCTAATATTTTACTTTACACGCCCCATCACAGTAATATATATATATTCATATATATGATGTTTTCTTTCTAAGCAGATGATACCTAACTTTATATAGCAATAAAGTCTTCTGGTGCTAAGTAAGGTTTATGTGTTTCGCAGCTTACATCAATAGTGAGTAATTCACTTTCATTCAAGAGCTTAATGAAAAGGGGGATGACTCCGTCTGCGGGAACAGGAAACTCCATTTCTTGGACTGGTGTCTCCTCCGGCAGTAGAGGGCTGGTTTCCAAAGGGTCCGACATGTTTCGCGACCAACGGGGCATAAATTCTTCAATGTCCCAACTCCAACTCCATGGAGTTTTCTTGCGCTGCATCACTGTAACTGTAACAGTCTTTTGCTGGTCCGCTAGCGACAGGGGTTGGCCATTGTATGTGGATATTTTCAGCTGAAAAAAAAAAACATTGATATTTGCTATCTGAAATTATTGTTGTTTCTCCGTAAAGCACATGGTGACATCCTGTTTGTTACAAGCATTAATAAATAAATCTGAAAAGACAGAAATGTTGCTTCCCTTACCTTAGCAGTAAAGTTCAAAGAGGGCTTTAATATTGTGGGATGGCCCTCAAAGGACAGTTCATATCGGCTCTTTGCCAGAGATACCTTTGCCGTACTGTGATATGTGTGACCTGAGAAATGAGAATACCTTCAAGTGGTCATGAACACACAGCGTCAATGATATCTGATCAACTTTTGAACCTCCAAGCCATAATTGCAGTATGACGTCCCTGTAGCTCTACTACGTTTGTTAAACTGATTGACACACACACACACCCCGCAGACACACACACACACTTAATTACTTATTGCGTTCATTGTATATATGTATATATTGTTTGACTGTTTGAGTTTCTTTATCTGATTTCTGTGTCTGTCTGTTTTTTAATGCACCAACGTCACCAAGTCGAATTTGACTTGGATGTGCGAATGTACTTGGCTAATACATACATTTAATTCTGATTTGATTGATTGATTGATTCTGATTGATGAGTTTTCCATATATTATGAGGCAATAACATGTTTCTTCAGTTATAATTGGTTATGAGCACTAATTGTCCAGTCAATTTTGAGTCAACCTCTTTATGAAACTACGTCCGTTTGTTCAAAATGCATCCAGACAAATTCATCTTGAAGTGGCACTTTTACATTTCAGTACACAGCATCATGAATAAGTGCTGATATTGTGAACTAAAGAGTGATTACCTGTTAGGTATTCAGTAACATTAACCATAATAGTTAGGTACTCCTCAAAGCCTCCATAGTACAGGTAATCTGTAGATCGTTTGGCCCATTCGGAGTAGTCAGGAACATCAAACGTAAAGTCTGTGGTGCCGTCAATCTGTGTCAAAGCAACATTGATATTACACATACTTGGCTAACATTTGCACATGGAAGGGCATGCAACATGTTAAGATAACAAATACATTTTTTTTAAAAATCAGTAGTTACTTGTAGTAATGTATCAGAGTGACTCTAGCTTCAGATAATGCGCATCATTACTCCCTAGATGGTTTTTGGTGTTGAAGATAATCTGAATCTATGGTAGTTTACTTCCACATCACACTCAGGGCCCTGAACAGGGATGACGTACCTCTTTCCCCTCATCATAAGCTGCTTCAATGCCATGAAAATGATGGAGGAATGTTATATTCATGTGTCCCTGGACAGGCTTGCCGTACAAGTACCTAGGGATCAAGACACAGTATAGTATCATCCTAACTCCTCAGGTCTGTTGTACTTTCATAGATGCACAAACATTTAGAAGTAATGAAAGTGAGCATGCATGCTCAGTAAACCTTCTCTGGATAAAAGAAAGGTTAAAAACGAAAGAATGAGTTACAACATGTTATGAGTGACTCACTTAGCTGTGACGGAGCCCCGGAGGCTGTCCTCATGGTATATGACGGCGGGCGCCTCTATCAGGACCTCAAACTTCGGCAGCACTGGAACCAAACAAACAAGACATGGATTTGAACATAATTTGTCAGTAATGTTTTGCCACTGACTTGCTATGCAACAAGATATAACTAGATTACTTAGTAGGACAGATTGCACTTAGTGTACAAACCCTGAGGGCCACCTTACTACTGTTGAGTTTCATTCTGCACAACCAGCGTCCGTGATGGTCAAGAGGGCTAAAACTCCTCCCTAACATCTCCATCTCCCCTTCATGACCCAAGTGGATGTAATAGCTGAAATCTTCAGGAATCACTGGACTCAGATCAGTGTATTTCATGGAAAGAGCAGGTTGCCCTCATGTTTTGTCCACTCAGTGTACGTTAAAGTCTACATGTGAGGCTAGAGCTCATTGAGCTGGTTGAGCTTGGTGGTAATATTGCAACAAACACTAGCAGCACCTTTTTACTACTGTGGCCTAATGGAAAGACCCCTGCCAGTGCCACCCAGATCAGTTTCTGTACATTTATCATGCTTGTCATTTCAAGTGATTCTGATTATTTAACAGAAATTTAGATTTCTGCGTACAGCTTTCATTGCACAAAGAAAAGGGGGAAGAAACGGCAAAGAGATGAGGCCAGATGAAGCATACGCACCGTAATGATCCACGTTGAAATGCTTCTCACTGAGAACTCCCTGTGAAGAGAGACTCACTTTCAAACACGACCACATGTCTGTAGGTAGAAAACAGCTGGGCTCCCTCTAGGATACAACTCAACTATGCAATTTGGTTTCAAAGACACTGAAAAAAGTTCATATTAATCTCTAAAATCTTATTTTATCAAAACAAGTGAAATAATCTGTCTGAAAGTATATCATGTATAGCCATTATTTCCCTGTAGATGTATTCAGGAAGTGCTGCATGTTGTGGATATCTTAAGATTTCATCGTGTTCATGAAACAAATGTCACTGCAGCACGATGTACAGTATTTTGTGTGCAATGACAGATTGGGTCAGATGAGGCAAACTTACTTTAACTGAGGTTACGACGGTCCACTGGCCGAGCGGCGGGTGTTCAGACAGCTGAAACTCTTTCGACACGACCCCGAGAACGCCGTCTTGAGCCAGCCACTGTCTGATGATGTTTCGCCTGGGATCCTGGCTCAGGTGGAGGAAAAGATTATTACAACTCAGTCCCAGCTTTCACACAAGTCAGGTTTCAATGGAGTAGTAGGACAGCAAAAGTTCAATCAATTCATAGATTACAGAGGCAATAAGTAAGATTTTTACCACACAAAGCACAAAATGACCATAAGTATCATGACATTAAAAACTAACAAGAATAAGCCTTTTTTCTGTGTTTCATTTAATTTCATTGGTTACTGTAAAGTCCCCGCCCTTGTCTGAAACTGTTTTGTGATTGGCTTGTACCCTGAGCAACGACGTTGATGTCCTGAAAACAGAACATAAACAAATACTACTCTGAATACTCTGAATACTCTGAATACTCTGAATACTATGATTGCTTGCTTTCTTGATACTGTAGAAGTTTGATTGGCAGCCTAGTGATACGATACAGCTCGGTAAAGATAAAGAGGAAACACAAAAACAAGAAGCAATAAATAGAAAAATATGTACTTTTGGGAAATGTACTAATATGTATAGATGTATTGATGCCACGCCCACCTGAATGGTAACGTCTACCGGGCTCACGTAGGGTTTTCCATTGAGGTGAATGGATACAGCCCGGATCTTCACTGCCTGGCCGGGCCGGTAGTTCAGCTTGTCCGTCTGGATGAAGGTGGACAGGCCTTTGGGGTCAAAGCGCAGCTGTGTCGAGTTGGAGAAAACCACCAGGCTCCCCACATAACCCCTGACCTCCAGCCTGTAGGGGCGCCTGTAGCTTGACTCGCTGTCAGGGATCTGCAGGGGTAGAACACGGGGATCAACAACAAGGAGTTTTAAAGTGATCCATAGATCCATTTGCTATCGGGTTGGACCAGTCAGGGGTTTTGATATTGTGTAATCAACAGGCTAGTATGGCCCCTTTAAACTTACCTCTCTTACCTCAGGCTAACGTGACTTAGCCAGAAACACTGAGGTTCTTTGGCCCCACCCACTGAGGTTTAACTCAACCAATAAGATTATTTCTGCCTACAAAGCAGTTCCGCCTCCAGTAAATGTTTGTAGTCTGACAGAAAGAGATCTTCTCAGGTGTCCATAAACAAAAGGATAGGAGCCTGGGCGCCTCAGGCCTGCAGGCTGACGTCTTCGAATCTGACTGTTAGTTTATACTTCGTCTCTGCTTTGAACACAGAAAAACTGTTTCCTCCTGGTTCGGCGGTGGTGCACCACTTCCACCACTGAAATTAAATTAAAGTAGCCAGATTTCCCTCCACGTAGTCCTAATGTTTTTAGCACCATAAAGCATCAAAGTGTTTTAAGTGCTACAGCTTGTGCTAGAAAAACAGAGATCCATGTGGAACCAAAACTGAAATTGCTGCTAAGCGCTACTGCTAACAAAAATTACAGGCAAAACACTGGAAAATAGATTTATAAGAGACATATAAATATATATATATACCTATTAGACTGTACAGATTTAAAATGAATGATATTATACTTACCGGGGGAACAACCAGCAGCTCAGTTGAACCTTGAAACAGACAAATTGATAGTTACACTGTCAGCTTTTAACCGTCCTGATAACAGACACCTCCATCTTCAACCACAGGCAGGTTTACCTGCATCAACGCTGGTGGAGTTTGAAGCTACGCTGCTGTTGCCATTTAAAATCTCAGCAACCACTGTGACCGGGGAAGCTGCCAGAACGGTGACCGTCACCGCTGTCGGGATGCCGGGACGAAGAATCCTGGGAGCCAGGAGCAGGTAGGAGGGCCGAGGGTTGGGGCTGATGGATGGATAGATAGATAGATAGATAGATAGATAGATAGATAGATAGATAGATAGATAGATAGATAGATAGATAGATAGATAGATAGATAGATAGATAGATAGATAGATAGATAGATAGATAGATAGATAGATAGATAGATTGATAGAGAGATAGAGAGATAGATAGATAGAGGAACACATTTATAACCCTTACGTTAAAGGAAATCCAAAGCACTCAAGTGAAAACTGCAGATTAACTTTGGTGCAAAAAGGGTGAAACTTCACTTCTTACAGAATACACATTTCCAGAATTTCAATCTCTTAAAAAGTGAAAAAGTTTTGCAGTAGTAAAATGTCACTTCGGCCCTTTTCCCTCCAAACCCTCGATGCCGTACCTGGCTGTGGCGTTCAGGGCCGCGGTGGAAACGACCAGACCGAGGAATCCCCACGCCCGAAGCCACTCCATCTGCATGACCCACGGTCCAGTCGGTGCTTCGGTCGGTAGTGGAGCCGGGCCGTCTCAGCTGCAGCTTTCATACCTGCTGAAAACCCCACCTACACGCAGCATCCCCTGGGGGGGGACGCTTTACAACCTCCATGATGAACAATGGGTACCAGTAGAGAAATACGTATCATTTTACAGCGTGAGATACTGACCCCAAGGGAAAGGTTTGTTCAGTAGGTCTTGGTTCAGTAGATGTTGAGATAGAAATATAGGTTAATGTCCTCACTGAAGAAACTACACCTCTTGGTTTAGGTGTAAAAACGTATTTTTCATCTGCAAGTGGAGAATCGGTCAAGCAGTGTCATCTTAACTCCTTCAGCCATGGACTGTTTGTTGATGATGCTGATTTCTCATGCTGCTTGCCTGAACCTCTGCGTCGTCAGCTTACGTTTACGAGTGGCTGTTGACGTCGTCGATCCCGCCTCTCATCGTTGAGCCTTGAGTTTCTGCTGCCAAACCAGAAACCCACTGGGAGCAAAGCTGAAACTTCAGTTCAGATAACTTGCAGACACCCTGTTGCAATGATCTGCTGTGTTCAAGAAATAACTTGCTGATCGTGTCTTTGAATGTCTGCGCAGGGCGTCAGGGTGGTCAGGGTGTCAGGGTCAGGGTGGTCAGGGTGGTCAGGGTGTCAGGGTGGTCAGGGTGTCAGGGTGGTCAGGGTGTCAGGGTCAGGGTGTTAGGGTCAGGATGTTAGGGTGTCAGGGTCAGGATGTTAGGGTGTAAGGGTGGTCAGGGTGTCACGGTGGTCAGGGTGTTAGGGTCAGGGTGTAAGGGTGGTCAGGGTGTCACGGTGGTCAGGGTGTTAGGGTCAGGGTGTTAGGGTGTCAGGGTCAGGATGTTAGGGTGTAAGGGTGGTCAGGGTGTTAGGGTCAGGGTGGTCAGGGTGTCACGGTGGTCAGGGTGTAAGGGTCAGGGTGGTCAGGGTGTCAGGGTCAGGGTGGTCAGGGTGTCAGGGTGGTCAGGGTGTCACGGTGGTCAGGGTGTTAGGGTCAGGGTGGTCAGGGTGTCACGGTGGTCAGGGTGTTAGGGTCTGGGTGGTCAGGGTGTCAGTTATAAGTGGTGTCAATTATAACAAGTCTCTGTTGTCAGGAGGATGTTGGTGGCATGCTGATTGAAGATGGGATTATTATCCAATCCATCGAGATTGAGCATTAGAGGAGACATCATGTTGCAAGGAACTATTTCCTGTTTGATCTTAATGGTCTTATAAATGTTATCGCCAGGTATTTGATGTCTTACACAAGATTATCTTCATAATAGGAATCGTTTGGTGAACTATGGGAGAAATGAGTGTTTGAATGTTTTCAGATACTTGAGGTGCTATTCATTCTTTCAACAGCAGATGGCGAGGACCAAATTTGTTTGTAACATAGGACATTTAATACACACGGAAAAGCAATGTGATTATAGATGAATACAAAAACAAGTAAAACACAAAAATACTGCAAACCGGCTTTATGAATAAAAATCCACCTCACATAGAGTACATACGCTTGACATATCATACACGTGTTCTACCTCCTGAGCGGCAGGCGGCGCCAGTCTCCTGCCTCCTTTTTGAATCAACATTTTCTCTTTTCCTCTGTGAGGTGAAAGGACACAGAACCAAGATGACAACATTGCGAGCCTTTACGTGCGATGATTTGTTTAAATTCAACAATATGTGAGTGAACTTTCGTCCGATTTGCTGTCTAAGTTTAAATTCTTCTTTGTGTCTTGTGTTTGTTTTGACGAAGCCTCTGCCCAGTCTGGTCTTTGAGGCGCAGCGGCGTTAGCAGGCTAGCCAGTGTGGCCATGTCCTCTTGGATGGGAGGCAAGCTCACCCCAAACTGCATTCACAAATCTGTTTATTGAATGGAGCCGTGCTTACTGGCAAATTTCCACACCTCGTAAAACATGTCTTAAAACCTTTTCTTAATTTTTAGTAGCCGCTGGTGAATTCGGCATACATATAACCTACCAAGCTGCTGTTAATTTAGAAAAATGTCAGCTTTTGTGTTTGGTATGGGTGATGTTCTCCCTACAAACCAGTCTTCTTCGGTAGGGAGCAACGTGAAGCAGTCACAAAAGTGGGATGTTACTTGAAATAAGTGCTGTTTGGTGGGTCAGTTGTATGCCGAAATTACCGGTAATCGTTAGCGATTTGTAGAACGTCGTAAACCGTGTACTACCACGTATTTACCTGAAAGATACACAAGGAGACTTCAAAACTGACAGATTTTTCGGTGCAGTTTGGCTTTTCTGTCTCTCGCCATAACTTAGCAAGCTTTGGGGACAGTCTCTCACTTATCAGACAGAATAACGAGTCGAGGCTAACGTCTGTCTCTTTCTCGCCCAACAGCAACCTGGACCCTTTGACGGAAACAGTATCCTTCTTTTTACCATGTAAGCTAACCTGCTAGCTAGCCAGCCAACGGTAGCTAACTTAGCTAGCCTGTTGCATCTTGTCAACTGTCACCTGTCAGAAACTATCTCTCATCAAACTCATGGCACAACTTTACTCATGATTTCCAGTGTTATCCAGTCCAGTTGTCTCTTTGTCTCTTTGCAGGTCACTTTCATATGTTCTTGATGTTTTGGAGGTGAGATGGTTGTTTTGTGGTTTCTTTACCACACTAAATTCACATGTAATCGAAGATGATGCGAGCAGACCTGGGCAACATAGAGAGACAAGACCTGGCCTAGCACAGTGATCCAATACAGACTGTTTACTTTATAGAGGTCATAAATTGTATGAATGACATGAAATAACCCGCCTTCCCTACTTCAGTTAGTGATTTCCTAGGTTTCCCATAATGCCTTTCAAGTTATTTTCAGCTGAGAAAACCCAACCTGGCTTGTTGCTCTATTGCATTCTGGTCTATCTCAGCTACTGCATTGCATTCTGGTCTATCCTGGCTACTGCATTGCATTCTGGTCTATCTTCTACTGCATTGCATTCTGGTCTATCTCCTGTCGGTGGAGAAATTGGTCTCTCTCCTCTCCTCGATGGATTTCTCCTGTATGATTGTTGATCGTCGGTCTAGAAAGAAGCTCTTGCTCTTTGATTCTGATTGGCTGACACCAAAACCTGACGGTTACCGTTGATGTTTTAGATCCATGAA
>CABFOQ010014231.1:25560-36365 GCA_900660455.1 Gephyroberyx darwinii | reverse complement strand
GTGTGAGGAAGAGAGTTGGTATCCACACTCTTTCATGGATGATTGTTCTACACTAATAACTCTTGTCACTATTATTTTTAGGAGTGCTGAGTGCATCGTGTCACATCCCAAGAATAGTCAAGAATAATGCAGCTCATACAGTATAAGTGATTCAGTTATTACCTCTAAATATATCTATCAAGCTGACTGCGTGTCTGCTTTCCGTTTGTCTCTTACACTTGCACAGTGCAATCTGTATGTGGATGCAAGAATACCTTTCATTCGTTAGCATCTAGGTCGTGTTGCCACATGTATCAAAAAAATCATCCCCATTATATGTCAATCTTCAGTACAAATACTTCATTAAATGAAATTGACACACAATTGCAGTGTGTAATAGCAATGAGTTCCTGGATGTACTCGGTTCGTTATTGACTTGAACCCGCTTTGAATAGAACAGGGGGATAAATCAAAGGCATGGTGTGCACAAATAGAAACCCATCAATAGAAAACATGTAGATAATTTGCTGTCCCTTGGCATTGTCTTACTGTAAGCTGTACTTTGCTTTTGATCGTTGTATTTCTTCCTTTTTTCTTTTTCTCCATCACTCCATTCTCTTTCTATCCTTTTAGACCTATTATCGATTCATTTGTCTTACTGTAGCTATAAACATATACGACAGAAAAGCTACAAAGCTACTGTGCAGTAAACAAGTCAGCAGGCAAGGCACCCATAGGATCAAATAAGACGGTAGTATACTGAAGTTTCCTCTAAGGATAAACCCCTGTTGTTTTTATATGACACAGATTTGGCATGAGAGGAGTCTAAGAAACCAAGGGAAACTGGAATGCGTGGTTTGGCTCTCTGGTAGTCACCACACACACAGCAAAATAGAGCTAGTATTAATGCTAAATGATCATAGGGGCAACTGTGGCATGAAGATATGGATGATGTTTAGACATTGAGCATATAGACATAATCTGATCCCCGTAGACGAATTCTCGTTTCCCTTGCCCCCTCCAGGGTGTCCGAGGTCAGGGTCAGCAACACAACAGCACCCCTGGATCTGGTTCAGTGTCTTGCTCAAGGAAACTTCGGCAGGGTGGCGCAGGCCTGCCAACATGGGGCTTGAACACAGGTAGGGTGGTCTCTAACCACTAGACCACCCTGCTGCCCACAGTGTTAATGATACATAGAAACATTGTTCTGGTTCAATCACCTTTAATCAACACACATCGCCAACAACTCTTTTTAATGCAACATAAGGGAGATTTTGTTCAACATTTGAAACATCTTACGGTTGCCTATAACTCCCTGTCATTTGGGGTAAATCTTTGTGATGTTTGTCATATTGTCAGTATTCTAGTTTACACAAAGTCACTGATTGATATTCAGGACAACCTGACATTATTGATTTAGTGACCCGTTATTGGAAGGTACCTGATCTGCAAGCAAGAATGTGATCAGCTATTGGGACGCCAGACCAAGTCTCAACATTCCTAACTTTAAGCTTTAAGACCAAGATTGTTCTTTTAAGAAAAATACATAGAACATGGACATGCTCTGAAGGTCCTCCACTTTCACACACACAAACACACACATACACGCACGCACGCACGCACGCACACACGCACGCACGCACGCGCACACACACACACACACACACACACACACACACACACACACACACACACACACACACACACACACACACACACACACACAAACACATAATCAATCCAGTGCAGCAATATATGTCCCTGGAGTGATTTTCATAAAACAAAATCAGTTTTAGTTTTAGTTCTAGAAGCAAAAGGCTTAGGGCACTTTCAGCAAACCAGATTCAAAAACCATTTTCACCATCACAAAGGTCCATTTGATTTTTCATAAATAATTTCAAAAATTTCAAGTCATTTTCAAAAAACATTACAATTTCAGGTACTTCTACACAATAAGCATGTTTAGGTCATAAATGATATCAGGCCTAGTGTTAGGTGTCATTTTTCCTATAGCCAGGTGCCTCCCTTCACTGACCTACATGTAGTTGGCTAGTGGACCCATACACTTCCCCTGAACTAAATCAGTTTCATCTACAGAACATATATAAACACCAAATCTTTTCATTATTACACCTTTCAATCCTCTGCCACCCTCTGACACTCATCTGCAATGAATTTATGAATGAATGAAAAGATACTGAGCAAAAGGGTGACACAAATGCTTTATGGGTTGCATTAGTGGTAAGACCTTTAATACCACCAGTTGAGAGGGAATAAACTCACACGAGGAGTGGTAAATACGAATAGTCACAAAGACGAAATAGTTTCACAAGAGAATATTTTAGTCTCTTAAATACTTCCATCCTAAATTATACCACTGGATTTGTTGTTCTTTGCACGTTTTATGTCATTGACATGTCATTGAATTTTTCAATGATGTGTTTTGTAAATTAATCCTAATGCCCAGAGTTTCCCCTATACCATTGAATTGGTGCAGTGGAGTTTTAGTGTCCCATGATGGTTTAAATCTTGTTTCAGAAGTTTTTCTACTGTGCAAAGAATAAAACACTCAATACTTTACTTAAAAAAAATATATCAAATTTAAAGGTGTTGTGTATGGGCACAAAAATATTGGCACAAAATATTGTCTATCTGTGACTTCAACCTAAAAATGTGAGTGTCTGTATCGACCTTCAAAAACCCATATCAGTGAAACCCTAGTTTGCATTTTGAGAGAAGGTAGTAGAATGACTGTCCTGATTATGCCCTCTGTCCACACCTCCCAACCCACAGTGTACACACTTTTGCAATTTTATACTAAGTCAAAACTGACTGCAAAAACTCACATAGGGTTCCTCGGGACAGGGTTATTG
Source organism: Gephyroberyx darwinii (assembly GCA_900660455.1). Taxonomy (NCBI): domain Eukaryota; kingdom Metazoa; phylum Chordata; class Actinopteri; order Trachichthyiformes; family Trachichthyidae; genus Gephyroberyx; species Gephyroberyx darwinii. The sequence goes on along the minus strand of CABFOQ010014231.1, from coordinate 33,513 downwards.
TCTAATGTGGATCTATATGGTGGCCCTTGACGTGAAAAGGTCTGGGAGCCCCTGGTCTAAAGTTACAGTAGGTGACAGCACTTCAGCCTGCATTGGAGCCGGAGTGGAGGCGGGTGAGTATGTCGTCGCTCCGAGCCAATGGCATCGCTGAGGAGGCGGTGTATGTTAATGCAGAGCGAGACGGGCTGCAGCCAGCTGTTGCTGCTGTTGCTGTCGCGCTGTGTTGGGCAAGGGGCGCTCCTGGAAAACATCCTCTACCGGCACATCAGGTGAATATCTCTTTTATATCCCTTTCAGCGGGAACACGAGGCTAGATTCTTCCGAGATAGATGTAAAAAAGTAAATAATTGCGAGCAACTTTTCCCTGTTTTATTTCCCTTTAATAACTGGGTGAGACGCAGAGGTAAATAGAAACAGGTCACCGGAGTCAGGTTAAAGAACAGGTGAAATTAGATCGTGTTTTTTAAGACATGTGGGTTTAGGTTTTTATTCATCTGTCTCGGTTGTTTCCTCTTTTGATATGTTGTAATAATTACTATGTTACACTCTGGTCAGTGTGCTATCGAAAGTTGCCCGTGGATGTAGCTATATTAGACAGGGATGCTTGGTAACTTGGGGACAGACTGGCTATTCATAACCAGACTATTTTGAATGACGTCAGCAATTTATTAATTATCTGCAAATATTTTGAAGCTATGTATTTTTAACATTTTTATTTATAGCGCAGTGTGTTTGCTATACAACCTGCCACTAAATAGACACATCTCAAGACACTTTAACATCATTTAGTCTAGACGTAGCTGTTTTTAGAAACAGCTCAACTGAAATTGTGATGTATTCCTTGTCATAAGTAACATATTTTAAACTGGACTATTTTTAAAATATGTCAAATTAATTCTCCAGCAGTGATGATTATGCTTTTATTTATTTTCTATTCCATCTGCATTTTATTGCCACATTAGTGCGATACATGTGGAGCAAAATTTGCAACTTACCTCATATTTTAGACAGACAGACAGACAGACAGAAAACAAGAGATACTATAATTACTATATAGTTACTATAATGCTGTCATATACAGTAGCCTGTTCCACCATGACAGAAAATGTTTACAACCTGAACTGAACATGTGTAATTTGTGGCTTCTTTGCAAGTTGTTGTTTCAAAACTGTTGCTTCTAGTAGAATGCTATTTGTTCTCATTGAAAAGGTTCAAGTATGTATCCATGACTACACTTTCTTTCATGATCAGAGATCAAAGGCTCAAAATGCCATTTTTGCTGGTCTTTTTGCATAATAATGTACAAATATACCTTTTAAATTGCAATATGTTGGAAACAAAAACCCTTCCTCTCTGCAGTCATCAAAAGTAAAACCATTGAATGACAAGGGTTTGCTTCTGGCAGTTATCATTAAGGTGTGTCTTGTCTTTGCAGTATACTCAGTGCAGTGGATATCGGAGAACTTTCTAAGGTAATGAAAAACCTTTTCCTTTCTTTATGGAAAGATCAAATGTTCATCTCATGCCTGCATATACTCTTGCTATTCTGGCTTAATCAAAATATCAAGGCAATTCAATTATCTCCTGTTAAAATTAGACAAATATTTCCTCACCAGCGCTCTGCAAAAGCCCAGTTAGCATATGAACTGTCTGACCCTGATGATACGACACACACTCACACGCACGTTTATTGTGTGTGTGTGAGTATAGCTATACTTAAATAACAAAATTGGTTTCTTCGGTTTGGGTTGATAACTTAAGGAGATTTAGAATTTCACACAGACCTCTGCGCTCCAAATGTGTGATGACACTGACGAATAAAGTGTTACATTTGACATTATTCAGTGTGGGGCTTCCTCTTCTCAAAAGACATTTCCTTTTTTAATTGAATCGGTGAGATTCCTTCATTGACATTTCAAAGTAACAATTCTGATCTGAATGTTTTTGAGTCGGGTCTGGAGGATTTATCTATCGGTACATGCAAATAGGATTCCGGCCTTCTATTTTTGGAGATAGTTTTCAGGCCGGTTTCGCTGCTTACCAGTATATAGATGACATGTCTATGGAAACTAATAGCGAAAACAAGGCTGTGCAGCAGCCTGGTCAGGTGCTATCCACACTGCTATTGTACTCAGTTAGACTACAGGCTACCAGCTTAATTTAGTACTCCATGTTAGCTACGGCATCTATTTTAGTGCAAATGGGCTTGTTTCATTGATTGAATTGTTTTCAGTTCATAATTAGCGTACATAGAGGAGAGACACAATAGCCAAACAGAGCAGCTGCAAGACATTGGCACTGAAGCACTGTGTTTAAATTTCTTCATGAGCTGTGCCACTGGCATGGCATTTGGAAAAAACAGCCAATTTCAATGGACTCACATTTCAACATTTGATCTTTCTCCACTTGACATGACCAATGCCTTTAAGATTGGATAACATCAACATCAGCCTTTGATTAGTTTGGCCACACTTGTATTTCACAAACAATAAATGGACCTTTGTGATGGTGAATTGATTTTGATGGTGATTTTGAATCTGGTTTGCTGAAAGTGCCCTAAGCCTTTTGCTTGTAGAACTAAAACTAAAACTGAACTTGTTTACAAAATATTTTTGAATAATTTACTTACACCAAGCCCTCATACTCTGAATGACTCATAAAGAGAAAATCAATGAAGAGGAACCTCCAATAGTCAATACAAAAGCATTAAAAGTGTTTTTTTATTTCACATGCATGCTTGTAATTCACTGCAACATGCAAAATATCCAACTCATACAGTACAGAGACGTATCATCTCAGCAGTTGATCAAACCCAGTGCTCATTCATATTATGCTCTGTTACAATGATGTTGTCTACTGATGCAGAGTCTGTTAGTTGTCTCATTGTTGTCCCAGTGAGATCCCCAGTGATTAGTCAGAAGGTCTCACTCCTTGGGGACCAGGGTACATTAGAGACCAGGGCTACTCTGTGGTAGGCGCCTGCTATGTTTGTCGGTGTTCATTTTTTTCCACTGTCTAGCCTCTGGGAAGGCTTCTGAGGAAGCTGTCGTGTCGTTCCCCATAGAAGCTAGAGACCTAGGGCCAACTGTGCGTGTGCGCAATGATTGCACTATTACAAGACACGTGGCAAGTCTGGCTTGCATTCATCCCTATTCACAATATTTCTGTGACTAATTTGCAACGTGTAGAGGCAAGGTTTTCTTTGTTGTCCGCCTTTTCTCAATCTAAAATTAACAAAGTGTTCAAGAGTTACTCTGACCAGTAATTATCTTCACACAGAGGATGAAGCTCATGTGCAATAGGTGGTTGATGCTTGGCTGTTTCTAGTGCTTATAGACCTCAAGTGGCAGTTGTCAAATTAAACATTATCCAGAATTAGCTGATATGAACCACGGCCAGGGTTTTAGGGTCTATAGGGGTCTATAGGGGTTTGAGAAATCTACTAAACCACAGAGAGTTCAGTTGTAGCTATATTTGCACAGTACTCATGTGAGCGGCAGGGCTGCCTGTGATGGTGATGGTGTGGTAGTATCATTATATCTGAGGGGAGAGGAGTTTCATGTAAAACCCTGAGATAAAGATCATTCTACCCTGGCCTCTCTTTAGCACTCCCAACCTCCTTTTCTTCTCACTATTAACATGTCCTGATATGGGGTCATGTTGTCTATCTCTCTTCTGTGCAAAAAAAAATAATTAAAAGGTTGGCCAGTTGAATTAATGGCGGTAGCCGAGCTGTTAGATTTCTGACCAGTATGGTTATTGTGGTCACATGTTTACCAGCAAGCATAACTGTGTCTTCGTTTCTTGTAATGAACTAGCACTGTTTTCCAAAAAGTCACCACAGAGACAGTGCCAGTGGTGTTTGATGAAGATGAATGAGTGAAAGGGGTTCACCTCTGGCAGTTATCTTGTCTCTGCAGCATACTCGGTGCAGTGGATATTACAGTACTTTATAAGGTAATGATGGGGGCAGTGAGGTGGATTCCTCCAGAAATGCCCCAGATGCCTGTGTGCCAAGTGTGGGCTGAGGGACAGCGGGCACTTTAGGGGTCGTGGGAACACAGGCGCCATATCCGCTCAGTCACCATCATGAGGGACAGGGAACTAAATATAGAGAAGGTCATACATGTCCAATATGAGGGGAAAAACCAGGGAAAGCTCCTCTGGGCTTTGGATCAGTACTGTACTGTGCAGGGCAGAGGAGTCAGACAACCACTTAACATAGCAGTCAGGCTGATGGTGGAGTGTAAAGATGAAGAGAACTTCAATACAGACTAAAGAGTGAATTTATTTACATCTTTGCAGACTGAGAGCAGAAGTGAAAATCAAACTCAGATTTCAAAGGTTCTGTAGAGTCCAGTTCTATACTGCCCTGTGTAGCGACAGGAGCTGGGGTTGTCTTGACCAACAAAAACAGTGGGCGTGAGTTTCAAAAATGGGCATTCTCAGCGCGAACCACAGTCAATGTCTTTACCCTCTGTCTGTCCAACCCCTTTTTTTCTGACCTGGCTACACATGAGAGAGGAGTGGGTGGGTTAGCTATAGCCATCTTTCAAAAACACACTATTTTCCTTCCGCTGCTTGGTTTTGGCTATGGCCTCCTGTACCTTTAAAGGGAGCTATGGGCTATATTTTTAACCCTGTCTCTCGGGGCTGCAGTGTAGCCAAGCACTGTATTGCTGGCCTTGGGGTAACCCAGACTGTGGGGGTGTCAGGCTGTGTGGACTGCTGGCCAGGCAAGGGCCGCTCTAACTTTAGACTGCATCGCCTCATGGTGGTAAAAATAAACACCCTGCCATTACCAAGGGGGAAGGGTGGGACTGGAGTCACTTAAACCAAACAGATGACATTTTCCCACCAGAATAATATGAAGATTAAGGGCTGTATTACTGAACATTGGCACTGTTATTTTGCCTAGAATGATACTACTGTGAAGGGCTCAGAGTCTATACACAGTAACTGACCATCCTAAAAACCATCCAAAAAACATTCTTCACCTGATTTGCCCTTGGTCTAGAGGAGGAGAAACTGCAAATATGAGATTTGTATCACATTTCTTTGTTGATTTTCATTGCAGCAGTATAAATCCAGATAATATAAAAGTATTGTGTTACCATAATGTTGTTATTTCTACTTTCACAGGTGTCAGGGTGTCAGACAGTAGAAAGAATGGGAAGAAAGAAAATACAAATTTCTCGTATTCTGGACCAGAGAAATAGACAGGTGGGCCCATGTGCAATATTACATTTATATCAGAATCAGAACCAGAATCAGACACACTTTATTCTTCAAGTATCAAACATGTACAGAAATGCCTTGGTGGACTCAGGTAGCGACATACAAACGACATACAGTACAGTCATTCTACAGACGTGGCACAGGGACAACAAGACCTGACATAAAATGCAAGGAGACTTAATGACAGTAGACTAAACATACCGCTCTACATATACACATCCAGCATTCTGTCACCATGTGCATTTAAGTGGCGTGGCATGCAGTGGGAGTCCAGCAGTGCACTGGATCAACGTGCCATGTGACAGCAGCACTGAGTTGGATGGAAATGCATGAAATAGGTCCTGAACATTGTGGAGCGTAGACATAGCTGCTGAGGCTTTAGTAGCTTAGTGTACGAAGGCTTGTGCAGATATGAATTATAAATACTGCAAGATTGTGCAAACAATATAAGATAATAATACATAGGATGATGAGAATGTAGAAGTGGGATCAGTTATGTTTTAGAATACTTGAGTATTGCATTTGATGTATTTGGTTGTAATGCTGCTAAAAAGGCCATTAAAAATAATCACTACACTACTCCATGTATGCCCTGCTTTCTAATTTGCTGGTTTATTTCCATCATTCTCTCCTGCAATTCACTGATGAGTCGCAACTATTCAAGCAAATTCATAACACTGAAATAATATGTATTTCTTTTACATATTTGTCTTTAGATAGATCAGAGTAATTTATATGTATTCAAAAAAAAAAATCAGGCGCTTAAAGTTATCAGTTGGGTGATACTAACAGTTGTGTTTCTCCTGTCTCAGGTGACTTTCACCAAGCGCAAGTTTGGCCTGATGAAGAAGGCTTATGAGCTGAGCGTGCTGTGTGACTGTGAGATCGCCCTCATCATCTTCAACAGCACCAACCGTCTGTTCCAGTACGCCAGCACAGACATGGACAAGGTCCTGCTCAAATACACAGAGTACAGCGAGCCACACGAGAGCCGCACCAACACGGACATACTGGAGGTACACTCAGAGCTGTGATCAAAGGAAACGTGGTTCTTACTTTTCTAACACTAGCTGCGTTAATGTGATCATTGTGGGTAATTTTCCATGTGCACTTTCTGTTCTGCACCAGACTCTGCGGAGGAAAGGCCTTGGTCTGGATGGCTCAGAGCTCGACAGTGAGGAGAGCATGCAGGTGGCAACAGACAAATATCCTCTCAGTGAGGGCATGGATCTCTCTGTGGCCCGACAACGCTACTATGTCAGTCCGCGCACACTTCTGCTTTTACACACACATTTCACACACCATGCACGCACACCAAAAACAAACACATACACATATGCGCACACACAAGCACATACAAGCAGAGATAGGCGCACACACAAGCATAAGTGTGCACACACACAGACACACACACACGCTGAGCTGAAAGCTGTAAATGGAGACAAGCTATCAATTGGTTTCTTTTGAACCAGGAGAAATGACTCAATTTGTGATGTTTTTCTATTGAACCATCAATGTGACTGAAGACAGCTCAACGTGACTCACATCTCTAACAGTCAACTCACTCTCTTGCAATACATTAAAGCTACTGAATTCTGATGGTGATAATAACACAAACATGTACAAGCCACAAGATGAATGACAGAAAATGCACTTAATTTTTTGCAATATATATTTGAATGACAAATAATTTAGATTTTAGAATTCAATAATTTAGATAAAAAGTATTTAATTATGATTTCACATATATTTTACACTTCAGGCTCCATCACTGCTCACCCCAGAGGCCCAGTTCCTGGTATCTGCAGGCTGTGAGAATGGCTTCCCCAACTCCTCCGGATCCAGCATGGGGTCCCACAGACCCCCAGCCTTCAAACCACTGGGCTCCAGATCAGGCTCTGCTAGCCCTGCCGGACCACACACACACACTGCCTTCATGTCCCCACACTCAGGTGAGCAGGAGGAGGGTAAGGACCGGGAAGACTGGCTGGACCTATGAAGCAAAACCAGAATCACTTTAATTGCCAAGTGCAATATGTACAGGATGTATGAGAATTTGGCTTATGGACATTGGTGCAAAGACATAGTGTGAACTTATAGAGATTCACAATATATACTGACACCTGGGGTACAAGGACAACAGAACCTTTCATCAAATGTAAAGAGACCACCTCACAGACAGTGCAAGGCATACTATGGAGGATAAGCTCTACATGTCACTGTGTGTGCTGTAAACTGTGTGACCTCTCAGTGAGCCAACGCCTGTGTAAATGAGTTTCATTACAAAATGAAGTATACACATTAGAAGCCTACTTGCTGGCATTAAAGTAAAACTCTCCATTGAATAGTATTGAAGTTATTAGTAACCCTTTCTTTATGAAATAATAACATTTTAGAAAATAATCATGTGTATATTTTAAATATTATTTTAATATAATATAATATGAATAATATTATTATATGAAGTATTTTCCCAAAATGGATATATATATATATAGCATTTTGGATGAAACCCTTCAAATGCTCCTCAATGGTCTTTTATGCATAGCATAAAATTCATTTATATATACAGTCATTCTTCCTCTGTGCTCTGCAGCCAGCTGTGAACTCACAGGAAGTGTGATTGTGTGTGTGTGTGTGTGTGTGTGTGTGTGTGTGTGTGTGTGTGTGTGTGTGTGTGTGTGTGTGTGTGTGTGTGTGTGTGTGTGTGTGCGT